>PVJH01005878.1:0-107255 GCA_004026705.1 Nesogale talazaci
CTTTTATTTCCATTCACTTTACTTTTGTCCCAATAACATGTTTGGCCTTCATTAAAGTTTCAAAAATTCCTCTCAATATCAACCTTAATTAAGCACCACAGGGCATTCTATGCCCATCTCTCCATCGATTTTAGATGACTTGTTATTTCCTTGTCAATGAGTTGATTGACAACCGCCTTCTTTCCTCCCACCTCCGCCCATCCCATGGCCCCCAGAAAGCCAATGTCAATCTAGTTGTTTATTTCCTCTGAATTATTTATCCTGCCTGTCTTGTCTAGAAAGACATGTAGAGACAAAAATAAAGTACTAACACAAGACAAAATCAGACAAAACAACAAAGGAAGACAAAAGAAACAAAGTAACAGCAAACACAAAGAACAAGAAAAAAAGGAAAAGCTTATTAATAGTTTCAAGTCTGTTTGTTGACCTTTACATAGTTGAGTCTGAAGGGATATCATGCTCTGACCACAAAATCTATTTTTATTATTCCATTGGGACGTCATTGCTTGTGCCCCTTTCTTCTTTGCTGCTTTTTCTTAGTACTTTGCCCCAGTGCGATTGAGTCAGTTAGCGACAATTCCGTGTCTCCTGTGTTCTCCCTGTAGCATTATGGTTCAGTGAGGGACATCTTGTATTATGATGGAGCCTGTCCTTTCGCCTTCTATGTCTGCTCTGAGGAGGAATGTCGTTCTGGGGGCTGGGTGGCCTAGGATGTGTTCAACTAATTCTCCTTCCCTCTTCATTTTCTCCTGTGTGCTCTGATCAGACTTGTCTTTCTTCTTATCTGTAGCTTCAGTGCTGTCTTATGGAGTGTACTTTTCTGGGGTGGGAGTCACATAGTTGGCTTTGGGACTGGTTTTGCAGACCCCTCTATTGGTCCCCTGGTACATGCTGGTATGTTCTATTAACTTCTTGGATCTCTCCCTCTCTTGTGAATATCTATACAATACCCTGTAGATAGACACCCACACACTCACCCACAGACAGCATGCCCTCCCTTTGTGAGGATTAGTGTCCTGCCCGCCCCCATCGATGTATCCATGTCTCTTTTTTTCTCTTTCTTTCCCCCTCCTATTTAGTTGGCTGTCATGTATATCACTGAATTGCATTTGGCCCCTGCCCTAGTACCTGGATCTCATGCCAGAAATGTATGTGTATAGTAGCTTTTCTCCTATACCCAATTTTTAAGATTACCTTAGTGGACTTATGTACTTCTCCTTTTGTGTCTAGTTTACTTTGCTTAGCATAATTTTCTCCAGTTCTTTCCATGTAGTAATGTACTTTATGTATTCATAACTGATTTTTCACGATGAGTAGTACTCCACTGTATGTATGTACCACAGTTTTTTGATCCAATTATTCATTTGATGGAAATTTGGGTTGCTTCCAACTCCTTGCAATTGTGAACTGCACTGCAATGAACACTGGAGCACAGATGTCTTGCCATTTTTTTTCCATTGCCTCTTCTTGATATATGCCTAATAAGAGGATTACTGTGCTGATGATATGGTATGGTAGTTCAGTTTCTGACTGTTTTAGATAGCACCCAATTGATCTCTATAATCACTGTACATACCTACAGGTCCACCAGGATTAGAGGACCTATGTCATAGCAGTCACTTCAACACTTGTTACTTACTGTTTTTTTTTTAATTGAGCTATCTTTGAGGGTGTTAGATTGGGGACATTTCCTCATATGTTAATTGCCATTTGGATTTCTGGCCTTGTGACTTTTCTGTCCGAGTTCTTTGCCTTCCTTCTTAGTGGATAATTCGATTTTTCTTATTATGTGCTAGCAAATTATTGTAGATTTTAATAATAAAGTCTTTGCCTGATGTGTTATTGCTCAAGATGCTTTCCCAGTCTGTGGATTCTCTGAGTACTCTTTTGATGGATTCTTTCAGTGTATGTAGGTATTTTATCTTCAGTATGTCCCACTTGTCAATTTATTCCTCCTCTGTTTTTGTGCCCTTCCCTATTTCTGAAAGCCTTTGTATTCCCTGAGCCAAAGGTCTCAGGTTGGTCAGAATTCCATCATTGATGACTCTAATAGTTGATGGTTTCCTCAAGGTTGGTGATCCACAGGATCGCCTTTTGTGAGGGGTGTTACCTTTTTAATTGCCTTACCCATGGTCTTGTCAGATGTGTACAGCAGTGCGATCCTGTTCATGGAGTGATGGAATGGTCTTGTTTCATTTTTTTCTGCAGGTACATATCCATTTTTTTTCAGAACCATTTATTGAAGAGATCATCCACTTTCCATTTGATATTTTGGGTCCTTCTCAAAGATCAGTTGTCTGAATACTGATGATTTATTTCTGGGTTTTTACTTCTTTTCCAATGGTCTGAGTATCTGTCATTATACCAGTACTACATTGCTTTGACCACTGTTTCAGTACACTAGGTGCTAAAATCAGGTAAAGGAAGACTTCACAGTCTGTCCATCTTAAAACGTTCTCTGCTCATTGTGGACTTCTTCCCTCTTTATATGAAGTTGGTAATCAGTTTTTCCAACTCAGAGAAGGAGGATGGTATTTATGCCAGGATAGCATTAAACTGATATCTGCCATGGGCAGAACTGACAGATTTATTATATTGAGTCTCCTGATTCATGAGCATGGGGTATTCTTCCATTTGTCGAGGTCACTCTTGGGTTCTTGTAATACTGTTCTGTAGTATTCAAGTCTTTTGATTTTTTAGACAGGTATATTTCAATTTCTTCTGGGCTTTTGTGAAGGATGTCACCTTTTTAATTTCTTTTTTGATGGTTTTGTCAGATGTGTATAGCAGTTTGAAAAACTTCTGCTTGTTGATATTATATCTTGCCCTCTGCCATATTCCACTATTGTTTCCAACATTCCACTTTCAGAGTTTTGAGAATTTTCAATATGTAAAATCATACTATCTGTGAATAATGATGGTTTGGCCTTTTCCTTCCCCAAATACCTTTAATATCTTTGCCATATGGTGTTAGCTAGAACCGTTGTGTGATGTTAGATGGTAGTGGTAACAAAGCAACATTTTCTGGTAGCCTTTTTCAGGGGTATCCACTTTGTCTTTTCTCCATTGATTATCATGTTGCCTGTTGGTCATTCATATATAACTTTTACAATATAGAGGAATTTTCCTTCCATTCCTAGGTTCTTGAGTGTCTTAAACAGGAATGTGGGTTGGATGTTGTTGATGCGTTTCTAACATTTATCCATATCATCTTGTGGTTCTCATAATTTATCATGTTAATGAGACAAATAATACCAATGGTTTTAGGGATATTGAACCACCCCTATGAATTCACTTGGTCATGGTGAATTATTTTTAAATGCTCTTGTATTCTATTGGCCAATATTTTGTTAAGGATTTTTGCATTGATATTTATTAAGGATATTGATCTGTTGTTCTTCATTCTTGAGGAATTCTTGACTGCATTAAGTATCAGAGTTCTATTAGCTTCATAGAAAGAGTTCAGAAATTTTCCTTCTTTTTCTATAATCTGGAAGAATTTGTGTACAATTTGTGTCAGTTCTTCCATGAATGCTTAACAGAATTCTCCTGTGAAGTCATCTTGCCCTGGGGATTTTTTTGATGGCATTCCCTGGAGAATCTTGTCTATTTCTTCTATTGCTATTGGTCTGTTGAGATAATTGACTGTCATCTGGGATAGTCTAGAGAGGGATTGCTTTTCCAAGTATTTGCTGATGTCTTCCATGAATTCATTAGAGTACAAGTGTTCATTCATACTACTGTGTAATTATTCTTTGATTTAATTAACATGCACTATAATATGCCCTGTTTCATTGCTCCTCCTTGCTATTGACATTTGATCATTCTTTCTTTGATTAGGTTTGTCAGTGGACTGTCAATTTTGTCAATCCTTTCAAAGAATCAAATTTTAGCCGCATTACTTTTTTTTCTATTTTTTTGCTTTCCCTCTCCCTGATACTTATTATTTATTTTATTTTGCTATTAGTAGGATTGTCATAGTGACTATTTTCAAATTGGCATAAATTTTGTTCCAGTATGTCAACCATAATTATGTCTCTCTTATGTTTTCAAACATGCCTATATTGCTTTCAAACTTCCTCTGATAACTGCCTCTTCTCTGTCTCAAATGTTTTGGTACATTGTACTTTCATTCTAATTGACTTCTAGAAGCTTCTCAATTTCTTCTCTGATCCTGGCCAATACCCACTGTTTTTATAGTAGGGAATTATTTATCCTCCAATTGTTTGCCTTGTTTTCTTAGTCGTTCTTTTGGCGGTGTCCAGTCTAGTGGCATAGTGTCCTGAGAGAGAAGTCTGTATGATCTCTATGTGTTTGAAACTACACTGATTCAACTTTTTTCCCCAGTGTGTGATTTATTGTTGAATATTTTCCACATGGGATAGAAAAGAATATGATTTCTTTTTGCATTTGGGTGGAGAATTCTGAAAATATCTATCAAGTCAATTTATCCAATTGTAATGTATATATCTGTAGCCTCCTTGTTAAGCTTCTTTTCCTGCGATTTTTTTCAGAGTGATGTATTAATATCACCTTATATAATTGTTGAATTTGTTGCTTTCTTTTTGAATCTTTTGGAGTGTCTGATTTACAAATTTTCACTGGTCTCTCCTGGGGTGTGTATATATTTATTATGCTTACTGTTTCTTGGTCTACTGTTCCCTTTAGCATTATATTGTGTCCCTCTTTGTCTCTTGTTATGGTTATTAAATCCATCTGACTTCTCTGTGACAGATGTGTTACATGTTTTCCTCCCTTCCACTCTTATCATTGTGGTGTTTGGGGGTTATTTTCGGTTTATTGCCCTATGAGTGGAGTTTATCTATGCAACAGTCTCTTATTTGTTTTAGGTAAGTATTGATTTTCTGCCCATGTGGGCCAGCAAGGATCTTTTGCATGGCTGGGTTTCTTTTTACATGTCCTTTGAGTTTTTCTTTGTCTGGAAGATACTTATTTCGTCTGAATCAATTTTGGCTTGATATACTATGCTTGGGTTTGTATTATTTTCCTTTAATTTTCGAAATATGTTACTCTACTCCCTCCTCTTCTTCATCGTGTATGTTAATAAGTCTGAACATAGTCTTATTTGGTTAACTTTATAAGTGACTGCTTGATTTTACATAACTGCTCTTATTTTTTTTCCTATTTTTTCAAAGTTGGATAGTTTAATTATTATATGGCTTGGTGTCTTCTCTTGGGCTTCAGCATAGTTGCTATTCTTTGGTCTTCTGAGTTCTTGCCCACTTTTCATATATTATGTTGGGAAAATTTCCTCTAAGAATTCCTTCACTATTTTTGCCCTTGAATTCTTTATTGCGGTTGACCATTTATTCTAATATGGTTCCTAGTTCCTCTTCATCACATCAGAAATGGCTGTAAGGTTTTCTTCAGCTTCTCTGATCTTCTTACTTAACTTTCTTTACTATTTGTTGAAGTCTGCCTCATTATCATCTAAATCACAGGTGTATTTTGCTGCCTCTTCAAGACTGTTGGCAAAGTCCTTGAATTTGCTACTGGCATTTGTTTTAATGTACCTTAGGTCTCGCATTTCCCTTTGGTGAAGGAGGCCTTTATCTCCTCTATCACTTTGTTCTTTTTCTGTATTGCTTCCCTCATATCTGATGTGATAGTAGAATTCTGAAGATTTTGTTCCATGGTTGATCAATGTATGGTTCTTCTATGCCTATTGTTATGTTGATGATTTCTTCTGCCATTTCCTTTTGTTTCTTCTGCTTTTTCGTTGAGGTTGTTCAGTCTGGTTGCTATTTACATGTTGTTTTTGATGAATGAAGCACCATTTTTCAGTGTCAAGGAACTCTGGGCTCTCTCTTTGGGAGACTTGTAGAACAATCTGCAGCTAACTTCAGTGGGGGGGGGTGGTGTGTGTGTCAGTCTATCACTTTTTGCTTCTGTGGTTTCACTCCTCCCCTAGCCAAACAGTGATTCATTATTTAGAGGGTGAGTTGGATGTTCCCCTCAAGGGATGCTGGTCAGGTGATTGTAGGCCACAAGGATGGCACTTCACTGGCTGGTTTCCTAGGAAGCTGTGGTAGTGTGGAATGCACTGGAGGGCATGTAGTGATGCCTGCTGCGATGGTTATGTCATGTCGCTTGTGTGGGTTCATCTGCCTCGGTTTAGAGAATGACGGATAGAAGGTGAAAATAGTCTAGTTGGGGAGATCAGCACAGAGATCGGATAGAGGTTCCTGCAGGACTGTAGCACACCACACAGGGGAAGGAGGTAGGGAGTTCCCCAGCAACTTTTATTGTCTTCGGTGGAATGGAGAGGTGGGACTTTTCCCAGCCATTTGGGGAACAACAGAAGCCAAGCGGGAATTCACCAGCTATGTCTAAGTCCATCAAGAATGTGCTGGAATAAAGTAACCTCATCCAAGTCTTGGTATTTTTAATTACTTATATGCATCTGAAAGCTGAATATTGAATAAGGAAGAGCAATTGATGTGTTTGAATTGTGGTGCTGGAAAAGAATATGGAAAATACCATTGACAACCAAACAGACAAACCAAACTGCCTTGGAAGAAGCATGACCAGAATGCTCTTTAGAGCAAAGATGGTGATATTTCATCCCATATACTTTGTGGATTGTGAAGAGAAAACATTCCCTGGAGAAAGACATGATGCTTGGTGAAGGATATGGACCCCGAAAGAGAGGAAGACCCTTAGTGACCTGAACTGACACAGTGGCTACCATAGGAATCACTTATGAAATTAATTATTTTGTTTCTTATGTAGATTCCACAAGTATTTAAATATAATAAACATAATCATTTCTCATGCCCCTCAAATACTCGATTTTTTTTGTTTTGCTTAGAAGAGTTTTTAGTATGTTGAATAAATGACTACAGAAGATCAAAATGATCTCGTTTAAAAGAAGCTCATTGTCTATCAATCAATGCTGACTCATAGCGACTGCATAAGGCAAGATTGGTTTCCCTGTGAGGTTCAGAGACTGTCACTTGTAACCTGTCCTCTCTCACAGAAGGGTTGATGATCTTGAACTACTGATCTCACAGATAGAAGCCCAATGAGTAAACATTACACCACAGTGCTCCATATGTTCTATAGTATACATGTAGTCCAAATTTTATTTGATACAAACATAATGTTTGATTTATTTATCACAAAATGATTCAACCTCTTCTATGATATATTATTATTCAACTATTATGAGACATATTATCACATCATGCATGGATTTTCATATATTTCATTTTATATGGAGTGCTTGATGATGGCATTGGTCTAAAGCAATTGCTTATGCTAGAAATGAAAAATATACTCCAGTTTATGAAACTCTGCCTTTGCTTCAAATGACTAGGCTAAAGACAACTGCAATTATCAGCATACTCCTCCATATCTGTCAAACTTTAGATATTCTACCAGTAATACAAGCTCAATATCTTCTCAAAGGAGAATTTATAATAACTTAAAAGATAAGTAGTGAGTTTTAATGCTGTCTTCTACTTTGTCTTTAATTTTACTTTTTCCATTTCACTTCATATCTTTGAGATTTCTTCCTACACCTATCATTATGTCAATTATCTTTTCTATTTTAATGCTATTTAGGTGTATTATTGAGATGTAGTCTTTCTAATCATAGATAGCATAATTAGTGCAAATTCCACATTTTATATAATCTGTAAATTGTACTATAATTAACACAGAAATGCTCTTTTAAAGAGATTGCAGGATAGTGTATTTGAGGACACAAAATAACAAAAATTGTGGAGATAATACAAAATTCATTCTTCTGTTTAGAAAATTTATGAAGTAATCAGTTTATAGGGCTTTTTCTTGTAGTATTTTACTTCCAAAATGCTAAAATGTAGGTGTTAAAATATATTTTGTTGTATGTGTGCTTATGTTTTGAGGCTGTATCTTGTTTAAAGAAAAATTTTAAATATTTTATTTGTTATCAATCACAACTTAAATTACCTTGATGAGTAAATGCCTTTATTTTAAGGTTTAGTTTCCTTCTAGATACATTTAAATCATTTTTAAAAAATATTAATTTTTTTTCTGCCATAACCAAATATTAGCATGTATTTTATTACTATTGTATGATTGCAAATTAAATACACTTGCACTTTCTTCTTGTCAGCTGTTCATTTTATTTGCATCCACTTAAATTTTAGATGACAGAATTAGTAAAATATTTAAAAGTTATCTTCCATAAACAATTTGAAGGTATTGCTTGAGTATATATTCATTTATTATCACAACCCAAAATGCATAATCATTTGAATTATATAATAATACCAATGATAATCCAATTTTAAGATATTAGCAGATCAAAAACTTCAAATATGTTCATGACTAAATTATTTCTTTCAAAAATCAATTTGCAGATTTTGAAAACCTTATTCATTTATTTATTATTTAACTGTGGTCATAATTTCATAATTTAGTATAAGTTCTTTATTTTAATGATTTGGGGAAAATTTTTACACTTGTTAAAAATTTCACTCATGTTGATATATAGAAAATTTTGGCATATATATATAATTTATACTAAGTGATTTTTTCCAACAAATTTTGGCATTAACACTCTACTTTTATATTTTTATAATTGTATTTTAGAATTGTTATATTATTTAAGAAAAGTGCAATATAAGATTTATTAATAATGAACAATAACATATTTTATCCCCTGATTAATTGAGATGCCTAGCTGGAGTCTTACTTAAAATGGAATTCTCAGCTCATATCGCTTACTTTTTACATAGCATAGTAGGTTTGTTTGTTTGCCAAATGGATTTATACAGACATACACGTTGTAGTTATTGAGCTGATATTTTAATGATTGTCAATATATTATAAAAAACCTGGGAGTGGTTGATTTTATCTAACATTAACTAACTTCTTAGTAATAAACTAGATATTCATGAGTTGATATTTTGCTTCAATGCAGTTTAAAAGACAGATGTTGGAAAGTGAAATATTAAAAGTTCACTAGATTTTATGTGTCAACATTTATAAACATGTATCTCTACTCTAATGAAAGCAGTTCTAGATATTAGGAGGAAATTCAACTAAGGTTATTGTTTCTGAGAAAGAGGAGAACTTTTACATAAACTCATGTTTGATGAAATATACTAGGATGAGTGCACATTGCTGTTGCCTACCACCAAACATGATGCCTTGGAGGAAGAACAATGTGATAGTTTTAAATTAGATGGTTTTAACATTACAGTGGTTCTTGGGAAATCACTTCTCTGGTTTGTTGATAATCATTCATTGTTGGCTTCAGTAGAATAAATAATTTTTTTAGATAGACTCATGTTTCAAAATTGGTGGAGCTCAACTGTGTTGTGCCTATTCTTAAAACAGTGGCAATAGTAACGACAATAAACAGTTTTAGTGACATGGAATTTATGTACCCCATAATACAGTGGTTGGAATATAATTAAAAATGAGTGATAGAGACATCAGTATAATAAATTTTAGAATGTTTTTCACTTTTGCCTTACCCCTTATTATTAGCTCTCCATTCGCTCTACCTTAGCCTTGAAACTCTTAATTTAGTTACTATTTTTTTATTATAGACTACAATAAAGGACCTTATCCTCTGTCCTCCAGTAAAAAGAGATCAAATTATTTATTTGTTTGTCAAAGGACAATATTCCCTGAGCAACAAAGATTGGGGTGGTATGGCTTTGTAGCTGGATTCGTACTTATAATGGAATTTAACGGCTCTTTATGATCTCTAGCTCTTGCAAGCAATAACTTCCATTCAGCCAGTGTACATCAGAAGAACAATGAAGATACAAAGTGTGAAAAATCAATGCTCAAATTTGAGGTTGTATCTACAAAATATTGCATTTCTATTCTAGAATTATTATAGTATGAAAGATTTTTTTGTTAGCACAAATTGTTTCTAATCTCCACAAAATACTTTTGTTGCAACATTTCATGCCATACAGATTTAATGTAGTATTTGAAAAACAGCCAGCTAATTCCATGATCTGAAAACAACACAATCTAGTTGTCATTGAGTCTGTTTCAACTCCTATGAGTTCTTGTGGTGTGGAGGACACGCACGGGGCTGCAGAGCCAGCAGCCACTCTGTGAGGAAAGGATGAGGCTTGCTATTCCTGAAAAGAATAACAGCTTTAAAAACTCACAAGAGCAACTCTACCCTATATTGTAGGGTCACTATAAGTTAAAATGAACTTAATGGCAGTGATTTCATTACTTTTTACAATGCTAAAGATTGAGGATGAACATTCAGTTAATTTTAGATATATGACTAAATCTAAACGATCATAAAGTTGGAAATGTATGCAAATTTTAAATAAAAAATTAACTAATCAGAAGAAATGAAAGTAGCTGTAAGAGTAATGGATAAAAGATAAATAGAAAAGAAAAAATAATCATTTGCTGGTAGAAAAATAAGAATGAAAAAATATGAAAGAAAAGCAGCAAACCAATGATAATACATTTTCACTTTAAAGTACAAAAACAAAAATGCAGTGAATTAAAAAATATAGTGTGAGTTAAAAGATAAACATAGAACAAAAATGCTGACTTTTATTAAAAGAGGAACATAACATAGGTCATCAATGCAATTATCATATGGTAAATGAAGAATGGAAAATATAATGTATCACTCAAAATTATCATAGAATCATGTTGCAAAATTGAAAGGATATGTATACATGTCACTGACTAACTCTTTGTGTAACTTACTCATTAAAATTATTCACAATCTTATTCACAAGAGGGTGAACTTTATATATCCTATGAAACTGCTCTATACAAGAGTCCAATTAAAGGCAAGCCAAAATTATTGCTTTAAATTTATAAAGCATTTTTAAACAGAAATAAAAGCGACAAGTTCAACACACCTTCCATATTGCTTTGAGGACCAGGATCATGGATGACACATTTCCATCTTTCTAATCTTTCCCTGAGAACAGGGGTCTTTTCAATGAACTCACTCCCAAAATGTCACACTTGACAACCTCAAGCATCAACAACAAGCTTCCTATTCAACATTTTTGAATTTGGGGAGCAAAATCTAAGTATGAAGGGCAAGATCAAGGCTGTGAACTCCTTAGGGTAATGGTTCCCAAACATTTTTTTTTTTTGGACGAACTTACTATCCTCAAAGAATGAGAGGTGCTTTGCTGTGATTGGGGGCAAAGTAGTTTCTCAGCACAATTTTTATGCCCTTTTCCTCAACAAAGCAGTTTTCAATTTCCTTAAAATTTCTTCATAATATGCTTCCATAAACAAATTAAGTCTTTTAAAAATAAAATCAATATCCTCTTTAGAATTCCTACTCTTCTTTCTCACTGCCTCCACCACATTCTTCTATGTCAGAAAAAAAATAAAGTCAGACAGTTACTGTAACACTTGAAGCAGCTGACTGGCACAGGATATCCCCTTGGAAAATGACTGTGGTTTGGGTCCCACCCCTCTTCTTTTGAAGGATCCATAATGTGAAGAACACAACTCTGTTTTTAAAAGAATTTATTTTCAGCCACTCATTGATCATAGAAATAGGTTTAAAATTTTGAAATAAAAACTGCATATATAGACTGGTACCAAAATGAAAACGAAACCCAAGCCCACTAACATATACCCAATAAAGATCATAATGTCTTTTTAGGGCAGGGTACAACTACTCCTGCGAATTTCCAAGGTTGTCCCTCCACAATAGTAAAATCTTCCTCTTTTCCTGCAGTATCTGGTGGTTTTGAACCACAGACCTTCAGATTAGACACCCAATTCATAACTATTGTACCACAAGGGCTCTTTTCGTACCTAAGAGACAGAACTTTATTAATCTATCATCCATGTACCAGGTGTGCTGAAGTAATACAGATGTGTTCTTTGCTAACTTTTAAAAAGACCAGATAAAATTCACATGAAAACCAGCAAATTGTGCTTATAATCAGGAAGATACTTAATGGCTATAAGCCACAATTCAGAGAGGAATAACCTCGTATTGAAATCATCTGTCACTGTGTAGTATTGTGGTAGCCGCTATGCTGCCATGATGCTGGGAGCTAGGTCACTGGTATTTCTCATGCCAGCAGGGTCACCCACAGTGAACAGGTGTCAGCAGAGCTTTCAGACTAAGAGCAGACAATGAAGAAGGATTGGGCTCCCCACTCTGGAGTAAGTAGCCTTTGAAAACCTTAGGCACGGCTTATAAACAGTGTCAAATACTAAGGCCTAAGGAATGGAAGCGGAACATTGTCAGACGTGCTGCTGGAGGCTGGGCCCTGGGAGTGTGGAGAACACTCACAAGGCGAGTAAGCAGCTGCTTTCTCAGAAGGAATCAATCTTGGCGGCATGGGCTGTTTACAGTCTGCGGCACAGAGACCTTCAGAATCCTTCTTTATGATGGGGCATGATGCAAGGTAAGGAGAAAAAGCTTCAAAAATCTGCTAATGAGCAGAACTTGGAAAGTGCAGATGAAAACGGAAAGTCATCACAAATGATGTGGAAACACTTAAAGGTTAAAAAGCCTAGCTCAGGGGTCGGCAAACTCTTAAGACCAAAGAGCCAATCCTGTCCCTCCTAAAAGCTTTAAAATCATTCAAGAGCCTTAAATATGTTTTTGCAAACAAATGAAATCACTGTGATCCGAAATAATACCCTTCACATGTTTTCACTGTGACCAGTGCTGCACCTTCACACAGAAAGAGCTGCATATGGCTTGCAAGCTGCAGTTTGCCAACCAATGGCCTAGGCATTTGTAAGATGAAATGGAATGGTATTGACAGTTTTCAGTCAGAAAGCAATATGGTTTAGTACACCAGGAAAGATTGTGGCTCAGTATGTCAGAAATCCACAATCAAGAGGAATGACATTACAGTCCTTGTCTAAAGGACATTTCAAATTTTGAAGTGCAATGCTGCCCTTTTTCTTTGTTTCCAACTTTTGCATTCATTCTAATAAGCAAAAAGGATGATGCATGCAAGTTTTTCAGCTTTAGACTGACAGCATTAGTAGAACATGTCAATATCTTCATCACTAGTGTTTGGGATTGGCTTACAAATTTGAATAATAACAGTATTGATTGGACTTCTAGTAGGATATATATGGTGAGTCTATCTAAACAAATGATTTGTTCTTCTGACCCCACCGCTTCTGTGTCATAAATTGCAAGTTCCTTTGCATTTGGGGAAACAATAAGAAGTAGCTAAGAGTGAAGTCAGGTGAGTGAGATACTTGGGGCAAGAGCAGCGTAAGTTTTTTGGCAGAAACTGTTGCATTGACAAGGCTGAATGAGCAGATTGTCGTGGTGACAAAACTCCTCCCCCCGCTGCCACCAATCAGGCATTTTTTTTATCACATACTCTTAAACAATCATTTCAGAAACTCTAAATAGAAAGCTTGATTAACAGAGTGATATGATGGAACAAACTCCAGATGCACTATGAGTTGATATTTTCATCCATTCAAGAAGATGATGCACATGCGAAACAAGGCTTGTCATCAATCAACATTTCACCTTTCTTGAAAGGAGAAAATGACTCAAACATTTGACCTTTTCCCCATAGCACTGTCCTTGTATGCTGTGTTCCACAACATAACAGTTTCTGTATATTTTTCCTGAGCACCAAACAAAAATTCACAGTCACCTGCAGTTCTCTTACTGGCCATCATACAAAATAAAGTTTTCATGAAACTGATTATATGAAAAAAATTCACTGTGACCAGAGAACATGTTTCCAAGTGACAACACTGGGCACGCGAATGTGCAATCAGTTGCTTGATGCTCATCTAACAGGGAAAATGTGTACTGGGAAACATCTGGACAGTGGATCTTTTATCATTTGGGGGTATCTACTCCCTCATATGATTTAATTGTGACCTTTGTAAATGCTGAAAAATATATGTAAATTGAGCAGGGATAGCTTGATAGCTACTTGGACATTAAGAAAGTAAGTATTGAAACTATTTGTACAGTCTATTTAGTTCAAGCAGATGATTGAAAATAGCACACACTGGATCAGGAATACCTTAGTACTTACAGCACAATCTATGCTTATAGCACTTTAAAGAGGTCATGTGCAGCAGATTTACACAATGCATTGCATCATTTAATTTCTTGATTTCTGTTTCCTTGAGTACTGATTGTGGATCCAAGAAAAGTGAAATCTTGGAAGTTCATTTTTTTCTCTTTTTATTGGGGGGAGGCATCACTGCCCCCTGGTGGTGGGAGTAGGAGGCCTAGCCTTGCTCCTGGAGAGCACTGCTGGATTTAAACCTCCAACCCAGTGGGCTGTAGTCCCACGCACAACCACTACGCCACCGGGGTTCAGCCCCAAGTTTTTCTCTTTTATCATCATGCTATCAACGGATTTCGTAGGGAGTGTTCCTGTTTCCCTTACATTGTGCTGTGATCCTTATCAAAGGCAGCAATCCTTCATCTATGTCAGCAAGTGCTTCAAGTCATCCTCATTTTTAGCATGCAATTCAAGATTGAGTCACATTGTAGGTTGTTAATAAGCCTTCTACTAACCCTGATGACACATTCTTTCTCATTTAGTCCCCCTACTCTGATTTTTTCGGCTCAGTGTACAGAATGAATAAGTATGAGAGAGAACAAAACCCTAATGCATACCTTTCTGATTGTAAACCACAGAGCATTCCCTTGTTCTGTTTTCACAATTGTCTCTTGCTCCATGTACAATTATATGTAATGATGCACGACAATCACCTCAGGTGATTAAATGTAAAAGGTAAAGTCTAAATGTAAAAATAAAGAAAAATTTAGATCAATTCTACTATATCTCTTATACATAAACCAATATCATATGAACCATTGAATAAAATCATGCTCATATAAATTAATAAATATTAAATTGTCAAGTAAGAGAAAAGATAACACTTTAATTTGTAGGTTCTTTTTCCAAGTATAAAATATAAAAAGAATTATAGATTTAATGTCTCATTTTTTAAAATATCGTATTGATTTTCTTGATCATAATCATTCATGAAAAATGTTAATTACTTCTGGACTTAATCACCAAATGGATTGTGTGAAAAGAATGGAAAAATTCAATATTTATGCTATTTCTGAGTAACTCTCCATATAATATTTATTAAAGGGAAAATAAAACTTTACAGTGAGGAAAACAGGAAGACAACATTTGAATCAGGTTTTAAAACTTCAGATCAAATAGTTGGTACAAATAATCAAAGTGTGTTTCTTGTTAAGAATTAATGAGAACTTCTCTGAACTTCTTTCCAAAACAGTATATGCTAATTATTTAATATAGTGAATTATCACACAGATACATATTATGGGATGTTTTCCACAATAATTTGCCTACCTATTGAGCATTTGTGGTGGTCATATGCTCATGTTAATTTCATGATTGAGATGTAGGGCTGGAGTCTAGCCTATTATTTTGGAGATAGCCATTGAGTAGCCAATGAAGCCTCCGTGTGGGCATGACTTTCTCCTGAGACTTCTGGGAAATCTTACAATATTTCCCTTAGAGGGATGAGAAGCTATCTCCCAGTTGTTGGGAGTTAGTCTCAGAGATGATGAATCACAGACAAAATAAGATGGCAGCGTCCGAGGAGAAGACACACGGCTTTGCTCTGATGGAGCCGGACCTCTGAAGCTAGAGAGGCCATGTGGACACCCCTGCCAGCAATGTGTTGCTTCTGCCATCAGTGGATGCTGTTGATGGTCCCTGAGCCCTGGAAGTGTGGAGCCTTAGAGAGACTCCTGCCAGTGCATGGACTCTGCACCCACTGACCTGTGCCTTCGTGAGTCGGAAGGAGACATTATAGACTGGTAGCGGGCATATGGGCTAATATCCGACTTATGACTTTGAACTGGACTGGGCTGGGATGCTTTCTCAGTGTTCCATTCCTTTTGTATATAAACCATTCCCTTATATCCATGTGTGTCTATGCATTTGTTTCTCTAGTCTACCCAGACTAAAACAGCATTCAACGTCTTGAAAGACAAAGGCTTAGAAAAATTTCTATACTAAGGAGACTAAAAAATATATGCTAAAATTTCACCAAGTGGTTCACAACTAAATAGTGGAAAATAAACTGCTTTGGTTATTAAAAAAAAAAAACAGTGACAGCAAATTAAATTGGACTGTCTATAAATAACAGAACCAACTCCCTAACTATTGAGTAGCTAGCTCTTTGCTCATGGTGACCCTGTAGAATAAAGACATACTGCCCGTGTGGGGCTCTGATACTGTAAAATGTTTACAAGACTGCAGGGCCCTACCTTTCTCTTTGGGAGTGACTGGAAATTTGAACTGCTGACCTTGTGCAGAACCCACTATGTCACCTGGAATGTTTGTATATGACAATGATTGTATATGTAAATAATATTTTACTCTGAATTTTTAAAACTTGAATTTTAGAATCACATAAAAATGTTTAGTGGGGTAGGTCATCATGTGTGTACCTTCACATTGAATATCATAAATGGGGATAAAAGGATAAAAAGGCAGAGAGAGCAGATAGGAAGAGAAAGAAACAGAAATAGAAAATTCAGAAAGAACAGCACATGTCGATGGCAATGGTAAATAGCAAACGTAATAATAAAATGATAGTAATTACATTGTGTACAATGATTTTTCATGGCTTCAGCAGAAGTGGAGTTACTGGAAACTAAAAATAAAATTCATTGCAATGTCTTATTATTTTATTTTGTAGCTTGTTCCTATAAAGATATGCAGTTAAAGGTTTGCAGTAGCAGAAACACTAAAGAGCTTGAACATAAAATGTTACTAAAGAGGGCTGAGCTCCAGTGGCATAAGTGGTTGAGTGCGGGACTGCAGGCCACGGGCTTGGAGGTTCAAATCCAGCGGTGGCTCTCAGGAGCGGCACTGGGTAGCTCCCACGACTACCAGAGAGCAGTGATGCCCGCCCCCCCCAAATGTTCCTAAAGATAGGAAACTAAGAGAAAAATAAGTTGAAAAATAAAATAAATTGCAAAGATTAGTCATAAAAGTTTTGTGGGGAAGGAAGGTGAGATTTTTACTTTCATTACTTTGAAAAAGATAAAGTAATGAGTGTGAGAAATGCTGCTCTAATAGAGTCAAATTTTAATTTCAGACTTTCTGCTTGGTTACCTATTTGATTATGCAACAGAAGATACCAAAATAGCTCAGATGCTCTTACAAAAGACACTTATCCTAGAATGAATGCCCACATTGTTGCACAAAGTGAACAGATTTTGGAGCCAGACTGTGTCAGTCTGGGTAGACTAGAGGAACAAAATTTCAGACACGCATATAGGTATAAGGAAAAGGTTTATATACAAAAGGAGTGGGACATGGAGAAAGCATCCCAACCCAGTTCAGTTCAAAGTCATAAGTCTGGAATTAACCCATATGCCCGAAATCAGTCTATAAAGTCTTATTCCAACTCACGAAGTCACAGGTCATTGGGTGCAGAATTCCAGTGCTGGTAGGGCACCTCGCTTCTGGGCTCAACAGCAGAAGCAACTCATCATTGGCAGAGGTCTCCATCTGGCCGCCCCAGCTTCAGAGGTCTGGTTCCATCAGGACAAAGCTGTGTGGTCTCTCCGCTGGCTCCTCCAGCTTTTCAAACACTGCCAGCTTGTCTTGTCCATGATTAATCATCTCTGAAACTAACTTCCAACAACTGGGGAAGATAGCTTCTCATTTCACCAGGGAAACATCGCAAGATTTCCCAGGAGTCTCAGGTGAAAGCCATGCCCACATATAGATGCCTCATCGGCTACTCAATGGTTTTCTCCTATTTAACAGGCCAGACTCCACCCCTACATTTGAATTATAAAATTAACATAAGCACATGACTGCCACAGACCACCCCTTGTTAATTTTATACTTTCACATAAATCTGTAACCATATGTAACCCTCAAATAAACAATAAAATAAGTTTTATATCTAACAGGATAAAACTAAAATATATATGTCAACATGTGTCACCCTTGTTTGAAAATAACATTCTATAAGTGAACAAAACAATAGATACCCTATGCCTTACAATTGTAGTTACAAAATACCTACATCTTGTTACTATAATCCTATGAATGTATATTCTACCATCTGTAAGATTTTGCAAGCCAAACTACCTCATGCCTTCATTCCCCCATTTTGGGTATCTAATTTCTATATTGCCCACTTATATCAACCCAGTGCTGTAAGGAAACAATCATATCTTTCAACGTGAAGAATCTTCATTCCAGTTGGAAACTTGTGAAGTGTGCGTCCATTAGCAAATCAGTACAGGCCATCCATAAAGTCAGCAATGATATGCACCAGATCACAGATTTAAATCGCTTCTCTTCCTCTGGTCGGGTTCTGGTCAACTCAATGTGGGCTTTTTCACTTAACCTCACCACAGTGGCCATTGGTCGCCTTCCTTTAGACCAAGGACCCAACGAATTCTCAACATGCCTAGCTCTCCCATGTTAGGTCATGGACTTCAGACCAGTAATACCTGCTCTCATCTGCCTGTTTTTCTGTGAACCAAGTCCCCAGATGTCAGTAGCCAAAGTCAACCCGGCTCTTTATTGCCGCATTTCTCCTGCTTTCACCGACAAGCAGTAAATCTGGGTGGTCACCTAAGAAGCATTTCAGCCTGCCACAAGTTTCCTTCAACATTCAGACCCAGAAAGGACTTATCTTCATGGTTTCAGACTCCTTTGCTTTTGAAGACAATCACTAGTCAGGATTTTCCAAGGAAATCGACTCTATCCTTCTTCATGGGTCAGTCTGACCTCTCAAACTACAAGTATCCTGAGTACTCCCAAAGACTGGGTGGGGCTGCTTTCTTCAGAGAAGTTTTTCCAGGTATGGTCTAACCCCATTTAGGCTCAAGGTGGGATTAATCACTTTAGAGATGCCTCTGCCGCTAAGTCCTAAACCTTCTAGAGGTCAATGCTTGGCTTGAGGTAACTGGATTTGCAAACTCTTTTCAGACTTTCCAGTAAACATTTCTATGCAACATTATATAATAAAAGGCATTAAAAAAAGTATAAGCAGCATAATCAGAAATCAAACTAAATTCTTAGAACAGACATTCGATACTTATTAAGCTTATCTTTATCCTTATCTAAACTACTATTTACACAAAAACATTGAATTAGGTCTCAAAAGGCACCAAAACAGATCCCTGCTTTCTGTCCTGCATTCTGATCTTCTTAACCATTGTCTCTGAACAGAATCGGTTCTGAGACACTCAAATGGCTCCACCTCTGAGCTCAAGATATACATTAACAGTATCCATTTTATATAGGAACAAGCAAAGACAGCTTCCAAACAAAATAATCAAAATTTTAACTTCCCATGTTGTTTCCAGAAAATAACTCAGTAAACTCAAAGGACATATCTGACTTCTGTCTAGCCAAAGAAGTAACAATACCAGGAGGCACAAGACAAACAAGCTTCTACTTTCCATCTTATGATTTGTTCCTCTAATACCCCACTTCTGAGGTACCATAATGTGTCAGTCCGGGTAGACTAGAGGAACAAAATTTCAGACACGCATATAGGTATAAGGAAAAGGTTTATATACAAAAGGTTTATATACGAAGTCACAGGTCATTGGGTGCAGAATCCCGGTGCTGGCAGGGCACCTCGCCTCCAGGGCTCAACAGCAGAAGCAACTCATCATTGGCAGAGGTCTCCATCTGGCCGCCCCAGCTTCAGAGGTCTGGTTCCTTCAGGACAAAGCTGTGTGGTTTCTCCACTGGCTCCTCCAGCTTTTCAAACACTGCCAGCTTGTCTTGTCCATGATTAATCATCTCTGAAATTAACTTCCAATAACTGGGGAAGATAGCTTCTCATTTCACCAGGGAAACATCTCGAGATTTCCCTAGAGTCTCAGGTGAAAGCCATGCCCACATAAAGGCCTCATCGGCTACTCAATGGTTTTCTCCTGATTAACAGGCCAGACTCCACCCCTACATTTGAATTATAAAATTAACCTAAGCACATGACTGCCACATAGACAGACCTACATTTGAAGCCTACTTGTCCAATTTCTATCTTTTTTTTTTTTTTGACAAATGTTAGTTTCCCTTCTTATGGAGAATAAAATGGGCTAATTATGTTGCGTTTTGAATTTTAAGATGTATTTCCAAGAACACAGAAGGAATTTAAATCTGCAAATTTTAAGAAGGCTAACTAGTTTCTTTTAGCTAAATCTTTGATGGGTTATGATCCATATATTGATTTGCATAAAAATCCACTGTTTCATTAGAAGTTCTGATTCAGTGAAAATAGAAGTGTATCTAGGTAGGTGGATGCTTAATAAGTACTTCAAGAGGACTCATACATATCTTATTTTTTATCAATCCCTATTTTTGAAAGAAGACACAACTTATATCATTAAAGTACCATTCCTCTAAAATATTATTATATTAATCATTTCTTAAATTTAATTTTGACATTTTTAAATAAGTGAAGAATAACTAAGAAAAAGCAAATATCCTCTATATGTTAGTTTCCTGATGCAGCTTTAAAAAGTATTCAAAAGAGTGATTTTTTTAATAATCCCAAATTGTGATTTTTGAAAAAACAAAATGTTCTGAAAGTTTTTGAAATGAGAATTTCAAATGAGTGTTTTGGCTATGATGACTACTTAGAGGATTTTGAGAGGGAAACTATTCCATATGTCTTTCCTAGTCTCTGGTAGATGATAACAATCCTGGCAACCTTGTTGATAATAGATGTATTTCCTTTGTCATCAACTGACTTCTTTTCTCAGTATGTGCTCCTTTCCCCCTCCATTCCTCCCTTGCATGAAACTCCAATCAGAGATGATTAGGGTTAGGACCCCCTGACTCTGACATAGGTTCATTAATTTAACTGATAGCATCTGCAATATAAACACATTTTTCAAACAAATTACATATACTGGGGCATAGATTAGGGATTTAAAATATATTTTGCGTGGCAGTAATAAACTCATGCAATGCCAGTATCCTCATAATAGCAGAAATCATGCTTAATTAGAAAAAACATGGTTTCACATTTCAGCTGTCAAAGCAAATATATTCCAGTGATGATCATCTTTATTTCAATTTTAACATTGATAACACAGACTAGAAACAATGGCAGACCTATTGTCCTTCTAAAAACAATCTGAGGTGGACTGTAGTTGAAAATTTAAAAAAATGAATATGGAAATAGAGAAAATTAGTCAATGTGGATGCATGGTTAAGCACTAGACTGCTTCCTGATAGGTCAGGGCTTCAAACTCGCCAGTCCCTCTGAATTTGAGACTTGGCTCTCTGCTCCCATAATGGTTAGAACCCCAGCCAAACTCATTGCCATTGAGTTGAAACCAACTCCTTTAGGACAATAGTGAACTGATTCTCTGAGTTTCTGAGACTGTATAATAATTTACAGGAGTAGAAAACCCTATCCATGATTTTCTAACAGAGAGAGACTGGTGATCTGGGGCTGGTTAGTTTGAACTGCTGACCTTGCAGTTAGCATCCCAATCTTAATCACTATGCCAGGATTATGCAAATAATTATTTTCAGCATGAGTTATAATAATAGTAGCATAAAACAAGATAGATAGTATTGAGTTAATACACGGTTAGACAGGCATAGATACATATCTTTGTTGCCCAGTGCTTTCGAGTGCATTCCGATGCACAGTGATCCTGAGTTCTTAAGTATACGTGCAGACCTTTTTCTTTTATAAATTCAAATTCTATGCCATGGCTGAAAAACTCTTAATGTCATGTTCTAGAAGAACATAGTCATCAAGCTTGTGTTTTATTGGGTAATTTAATAATATGTGAAAGAGTTATGAAATAATTTTAGTACAAAAATAATGAAAAGTATAATATGTATTTTATGGCATTAGATGTGCACATATACATATGTATAACAGTGCTATCATCTGGTACTGTGGGTTAGCAAAACTGTCATTTCTTTTCAACAGTTTTATTGGTATATAATTTACATATCAAACATCTGAATAGTTCAAATCATTTAATCACATCAAGGGAGAACTGTCCTATCACAACCACATCCATCCTAGTGTAGTCCCTTCTGCCATGATTGAGGTGCCCCCACCAAATGAACTCTGCAATCATAAATAGTTCCAGGCCTTCTTCCCCCACTTGCATTCATGATTATCCCCAACCCCCTCTTTACCTCCGTTTTACCCACCCTCCTTTCTTGACAGCCCCTGTAACACCTTGCATCAACTTTATAATTATACATCCACTCCTCCTGTGCTTCACAGCTGGTAAACCCCACAAAAATAGTGAAAAACAAATCACACTAAGGTGGCATGAATAAGATCATATTAGTACAAAGACAAAAATACAAATAATGTGTCGGTGAGAGAAGATGCCCAGCAGCATTCAAAAAGTCAGGGGAAAATTTCTGTCATGGAACAACGGAGAGACGCTTGCACCCAGTACAAATTCAGATTGTGCGTATAGGGAGGCTAATTGGCCAAGCATTGGATTTCATCCAGCATAATCAGGATTACCATGGTCTCTGCCTGCTATTGTTGATGATCAATACTTTGTCTTTGACTAGGTTCTATGTGCCACAGACTCGGTGCCACAGGCTCTACATTCGGCAGAAGGGTTTTGGGCACCTACTATCCTCTAGAATGTTCTACAAACTGAACATTCATGATTTTAGCTAAGGCACTTTTCAACATATTTGAGTTTTGTAATTGTCACCACTGTATGGCACACGCTGGGGGGCTTCTTCTTCCCTTTCCTGTCTGCTTGTTAGAATGCGAGCCTTTGGGAATCCAGTCACTATTCTGATTGATAGCCAACAACCATCTGCATTCGTCATCACACTCTGCCCTAGCCCCCTTATCTTCAGTGATCGTTTCCTGAAGATAAGTATTGAGCAGGAATATGACATAAGAACTAACTGAGCTTACATTGAACCTTTGATTTAGTGAAAACCCAGAACTTATTCCTGGATCTATCCTTTTTATTTTTATTTTTTTGTTTAAGGCTTTTTATCCCCAGTGATTTTATTGGGGACTCTAACAGATCTTATCACATTCACTGGATCATTCGTATCAGGCAAATTTGTACACATGTTGCCATTTTCACTTCCAAATATTTTCTATTTGAGTCCTGTTCTATTTGAGTCTTGTTTTTTCACCAACAGATGTCTTCTGCTTCCTCAGACACCATGTGCCTTCCATCTTAAGTGCTCAGGCTACCAGGGTGTCTGAGGTAGAGTTCAGTTCACCAATGTGTGAGACTTCCATGTGAGATCTCAGCAATCCAGCTTCTGGAGCATGCTGTGTCCTCCAAAGACTCAGGCTTCAGTGTTCCAGTCAGTTTGGGCACCTGACCTGGGTTCCTGGAATACCACTCAGATGCCCTAGGTCAGTTCTGCCCACCTGCTGCAGGCCACTCAAGCCTCTGTCACCCATTGTTCTCAAGAGCAT
Organism: Nesogale talazaci; assembly: GCA_004026705.1. NCBI lineage: Eukaryota > Metazoa > Chordata > Mammalia > Afrosoricida > Tenrecidae > Nesogale > Nesogale talazaci. The sequence goes on from PVJH01005878.1 coordinate 23,407, forward strand.
CTTCTTTATTATGATCAATCCTCTTTATTGCTGCCTCCATATGTTACCAAGCATGGTGTTCTTTTCTGAGGACAGGTCTCTCCTGAAAAAATCTCTCCCATCCGACCTCTAAGAAGCAGTCTGGATGTACTTATTCCAAGATAGATTTTTGTTGAATCCACGGTACTTCCAATATTCTGTGCTGTTCTCACAATTCAAATGCACCGATTCTTCTTTGGTCTTCATTTATTCCACGTCAAACTTACACATGTATATGAGTCCATTGAAAATATGAGTGGGTCCTAGACACATTGGCCTTGCAAGCAACATCCTTGCTCTTCTACACTTTAATGAGGTCGTGGGATTAGCCCCATAGCATGTGTCATGTGATCTTTTGACTACTGCCCCCATGAGTTTTGCTTGTGCATCCATGCAAGGTTAAAATCCTTAGCAACCCCAACATTTTCTCCAATTATGATGATGATGATGAGGATATGGACCTGAGGATATGGACCTTCTTTACATTGAGTTGTAATCCATACTGAAGGTTTCAATCCTTCAGCTGCATCAGCAAGGGCTTCACTTTCAAGAGGCAGGGCTATGCTCTGTGTATATCTTGAGTTGTTAATAAACCGTCTTCCAATCCATATGCTGCATTACTCTTCATATAACCTCACTTCTCTGATAAATTTTTCAGCATACAGGTTGAATAATTATGGCAAGAATATGCAACCTTGATGCATATCTTTTATGATTTCAGTCAGTGTTCCCTTGTTTTGTTCATACAATTGCCTCTTGTTACATCGGCGAGTTCCATATGAGCACAAGAAAATGTTCTGGAATTTCCATTTTTCTCAAGTCTATCATTAGTTTGCTATGATTCACCAAACTGAATGTCTTGACTTAGTAACACAGAAGTAAACATCTTTCTGATAACTTTTGCTTTCAGCCAAGCTCCAACTGACATAAGCAATAGTATCTTTTCTTCTATATTCTTACCAAATCTAACCCAAATCTTTGGCAGAACTTTGTAAACACACTGTTACAACCATTGTTGGGTGATCTTAAGCAAATTTTACTTCCATATTATACAAATGATATCATACATGTATGGGCATAAATGTGTAATATATACATTATATAATAGCCCTTTATGATGCCAAACTATGTATAATAGTAACAGTTTTTCTGATTAAGTTGCGAATTACTTCTAGCTATGTGCTCCCCATTGGTGACTGAAAAGAACCACAGAGGTGCTTGCATTTCTTCATTTCCCATTGGGATCAAGTCAGAGAAAGTAGGGAAAGAGTGATGGAGAAGTGTATGATGCACTTGTGCGTGATGATTGTCAGCAGGACTAACTGTGCTTACACAAACTTGAAACTCCAATGTGGAGACGGCTCAGCTTGGGATCATATGCATGCCAACTTTCAGAATAGGGGAGAAAGGGAAATTTTGTTTTCTTTGTTCTCCATGGAACCTCCTTAATCTAACCCTAGGGAGGGAAGGGTGTGACACTGGAGGAGCAGTGACAGCAGAGTCAAGAGTCACAGGAGGAGGCATTTTCATTGACTTTCTGACCCACGTTGTGAAGAAAAATGAGTCCCTTCTGGAAAGAGGCTTGCTTATGGAGTGGAGTACCTCTAGTCACTGAGTCGGAGGAGTGAAATGTGTAGACTCATGGAGCTAGAGCTCCACATCACTGGGCTAAAAATAGAGTGCAGGGGTGTCTTTAGGCACTTATAATCAGCAGTAAAAAGAGGTAATGTCTTTGACATTGCCTAAGCATGGGAAGGGCGATGGAGAGGAGCTGACTGAGTGGCCTAGGAGCACAGAGAGTGTCGCATGAAGGCATAGATGATAAGAGGAAGTATATTTGTCCTGACTGGAAGCATCTTTGCCTTTGAATTGAAGTTTGTTAAGTTCCCTAAAAAGTTCTATATGTGTGAGCTTTGTCTGTGCGCCATGATGTGGCCATTGCGGTAAATTATCTAACCCAGCTTAGACACAGAGAGCACTGGTGTCAGAATTGGTTAGACGTTTGAAGAGTAGAGGAACACCCCAGCCGGCCCGAGAGGAAGAGGCCTTAGGCTGACATGAAACTTAATTCTCTTTCTCCATTGTGAATTCAGAGGAGGTCAGCTATCCCCTTCCCCATGGCATTCTCCAGCACACCACCTGATCACATCCTCACTTGTCACAGGGCAACTGCGATATGTCACCGCAACTCTCATGCGAACCAGGCCCACCAGAGTTCTAAGAGCAGCTTGGGCCTTAAATCCCCCCAACTTTCTAAATCATGTAGTAGGACCAAGTGCTGCTATTGAAAAGGTGACAGGGAATACGAAAGCTTTATAAAGCAGTGCATGCTCACATGCAAAGTCCAAATGATGGCATTGATGATGACATCCTAGTTTAGCTTCACTAGGGTAAGGGTTTCATCAGCACAGCTATCGACCTAAAATTATTCTTTTTTAGATAATAGCCAAAGTGGTATATTGTGAAACAGGTTATACTTCAGGATGATATTTTGTAAGTCCCAATTTTTCAGACAAAATTATTTTTATTTTTGTAATTTTTAACTCTGGGAAACTCCAGCCCTTTTCTATTTCAATCTTTTTCCAGAGAACGCTAATAGTATTGATATATTCTATGTATTTTAAAGACATATGTCAACTTCATGTTAAAAAGTTTAATATGTGATATGCATTATGCAATAAACTAAGAAAAAATTTCTATCCACTTAAATTATTTCCAATTTTATTTGTGTGGGGTGAATTAGGAGGAGATACTTAATATTTTGATTAAATTATTACTAATCTATCATAAGTAATACAAATAAAACCTTTTGTTTCAGATTAATTGTTAATTATTATTATATTTCCTGCATTTATATGTTTTATTTGTCTGTAATCATATTTGATCAAATTATTATATTTATTTGTTAATGATATATTTGTAACTTTACCTCATAGTTCATTACATTTTATCATACTGTAGTTTACAATATACAAATGCAAATCAGGCATATACAGTATTATGCACTTTAAAAGTCAACTTCATTAAATTTTATAAAGATGAAATAAAGAACAGAGCATTTAAAAGTAATTTAAAAGTAATTGTATTACAATTAATATAATTGTCAAATTAACTTGGATACCTTAGGTTGAATGCAATGTACTTTTTCCACCTTAAAACTAAACTAGCAAAATGTACTCTTTTCATGATTTTCTAATTACACAGGAATTTTAACCCATATTTGTAAAATGTTATATTTTAAATTATTGATTTATAGGCAGGGAAACTAGCGTTTACTGTTTCTGCACTGGTAAATAAATTGCCTTATTTCTCATTTTCTCCTACTTTGACTTTGTAGTCATGCCCTCATTACCATATTCAATTAATTAGAGCACAAAGGTAATATTCTAGTGCTTATAACTCATGTAGTTGCATTATTGACTCCAAATAAATAGGGCAGACTCTTACTGCAAGGTGAGCATTCAAAGACTAGAGGGAACTAAGCAAACTACTTCATAACTCTGTGAAAATACCAACACTAAAAATTCATTGCTTGGCCAAGAGAACTTTCTAAGCAGACAAATAAATAGATACAGATAAAAACTATGTACAAAAAAAAGAGTATATTGCCATCAAGTACATAGGATATAAAATAAAATTGTTTTGTTTTTTGTTGGTAACTTCTTTTTCTCACCTTGACCTGATAGGCTAGGAATACAATAAACTACTTATTTTAGAAATGTGCATTCTCACATTCTATGAGAAATCACAAATATTATTTTAGCTTGTAATACTAACATTTATTACATTTGCACACAAGCTTCAAAAGGCATTTCAATCTGTGGCATTTTACATGCACTCAGATTGTTCTTAATTTTTTATTGTGTTAATAAACTGGAGGATATTCAGAGCTTTGTTGAAGACAGCATATATTACAATTGTTTTATATAGGTGTAGCTAGATTTGATAGTAGCTTCAATGACATAGTGTACTACATTTGGGGCTGCAAAGTACAAAGTCTGCTTTCTTAACCTCCCAGCCATTCCTCTGTGGAAAGGTGAGATTTCTGGAGTCTGAAGAAACCACAGGGACAATGTGGTTTGACTAGAAGGCAGTCAAGTGTATGTATGCACATTTGTAATACACACATTTAAATATCTATGCAATTTTGTAATATGTATCACCTGTGCAGTATCTATTACAAATATATTGTTACTGTTGGTACATAGTAAATTATATATAAATTTTAGCAAGAATCCTTTCAGCATGCAACTTGGAAATGAAACCTATGTTAAAAGTGACACGTAAAAGATCACCTGTGACTCATTTTAAATGTAACCAAATCTCAGTATCTCTAGCAGAGTACTCATAATTCCCAGAATATCAGCAGCAGCACAGGATGAGCAGCACGGTCTCAGTTTCCGTCAGGCAGATTACTCACTTCTCCCATGATCAACTTTCCAACACCTTCCTACAATGCTACTTATTTGCATACATTTCCTTATGGTGAATACAATAGTATAGTAATAATAGTATGGCTTCAAAAAGAAGCATTTCCAATGGCTCCTCACTGCATGGTATTATAAAATTGTTGTCTCCATATTATTCTCAATCTAAATTGGAAAAACTGACGGGAAAGTTTATTCAGGAATCAGTCTTCCTTGTCTCGCCTGGAGTTTTGTATGTTTTTCCTAATGCCCCTTGCTGTTTCTATCCTGGCATCTGGGGTGATGTTTTCACCAGCAGACCTCTGTTGGTTTCATGGTGCTAACTTTCTTATATAAAGGGAAAGAAATCACAAACAATTTAAATGTAAAATGAGTCTTAAGCTTCATAGTTGATATTTATGTGGGACACTGTGGAATTTATCTTCCTACATACATTGACTTTTGAAAATTTACCCTACCAAGTTCATTCTTACTCTTTGTCATATCCATATTTTTATCTCTTTTCAAAGACATGCATCTTTTATTATTAAATCATGGGGGGGCTCATATAACTCATCACAATCCACACATACATCTATTGTGTCAAGTGCTTTTGTACATTTGCTTCCCTCGTCGTTCTCAGAACACTTGTTTCTACTCGAGTCCCTGGTATCTGCCCTTATTTTTCCCCTCCCCTGCTTTCAACCTCCCATATTTTTCATATTAGCTCTATGATATTCTTTTTTATATATGCTATATTTCCTAAAATTTTCACTTTATTTTTCCTGGACAAATATTAAAATTAAAATTAGTCCTTCTGTTAGTTATTGAAAATAGTTGCCCTTGAAAATTAAGTACCAGTACATTGATTTGGCTCACATTATAGAAAACTCAAGTTATTAAAAGTTAAATTCTCCTACCTGTACCAGTTTTAGAGGAAATTCTGCTCATTACAAAGCAAGTCATTTTACTCTGGATTACTTACTCTACTAAATTCAAATAAGTTACATTATATACCTAGTTCCCATGTAAAATATGAATCAACATTTTTGACTCTCACAGAGCCTTTCTGTATTATCATTAAAAACATATTCATGCTGCTCGAATAGCTAGACTATTTAAGTCTCTTGAAGTGGGAAAGCTTTTTGCATTATTTCTATATTCCTAATTACTTAAAGCGATGTTGTAAAAATGATTCTTTGTATTGCTGATGGCTATTTATTACGATCAAATACAATTTTATTATGATCAATACAAATTTTAATTTCTCCATATTTTATAGTAAGGCTTGGGAAAATAATGATTTTCAATTGATTTAAAATAATTGTCTAATGTAATTAAATAGACCCAATTCTTATGACTATATTTAAGTACATTAACAATTTATTCTTAGAAATTTAATATTTTAGAGTTTTAATAAGTGCTATTTTATGGAATTAATATAGAATAATTAGGAATGCAGTAAGAAATTCTTTGGTAACTAGAAACAGGGACAAGAGGTGTGTAAGGGGCATACTCTGATTCTAGCCCCCTACCCCCTTCTCTTACCCAGCCAGGTGTGGTGCGTAGAACACCTGGGTAGGCTAAAACTAGTCCAGGTGGGCAACCCACAGATAACTTTGACCATGCCTCCCCGCCCAAAGCCACAAATACCAGAACATCAAAGCCTCCTGTCCCTCCTGCTGTTTCTCTGCCTTAAGCTTGCTTTGCTGTGCAGCAGTCTCTCTGTACCCTCAGGCCACCAGGTGTGAATGTGCAGTCCCACGTGGTTGCCTATGTTCTGGGACTGTAAAACCTGACACCTCTTCTATCCTGTATAACCCCATCCCCAACCTGTGGGTATCAAATCAGGTTTCAGTGAGAATTTTCTCTCATGCGAGGCCAAAAACTGAGGTGTTTCCCACCTGAGAAATCCAACAAAAACACATTACACTAAAGAATACTTTCTAAATCTTCTACAGTTTAAAATTTTTACTGAAACAACAGTCACTTGATTTTAAAAAAAAAATTATTTTATTGGGGTCTCACTCAAATCTTATCACGATCAATATATACATCAATTATATGCAGACCACATTTGGATATTTGTTGCCATCATCATTCTAGAAACATCTTCCTTCCACTTAGACTCCAGGTGTGAACTTCCCATAGTTCCCCCCCCACACACCCCCTTCCCCATGCACCCATAACAATTTAAAAATTGTCATTGCTTTGTCATATCATACACTGTCCGATGTGTCCATTCACCCACTTCCCTGTTGTCCATACCCCCTGAAGGAAGTTATATGTAGATCCCTGATATTGGTTCCGCCTTTCTATTCCACCTTCCCTCCACCCTCCTTGTATCTCCATTCTCACCACTGATCCTGAAGGGATCATCTATGCTGAATTTCCCATGTTTCCAGTTTCAGCATACATCCCCTGGTCTAGGGATTTGTCAGGTAGAATTGGGATCATGATAGTGTGTGGGAGGAATCATTTAAGAAATAGAGGAAATTTGCATATTTTATTGTTGCCATATTTTACCTTGACTATATTATCTCCTCCCTGCGACCCCTCTGAAACGGAATGTCACCTCACCTATTGATGGGATTTGGGTCACAAATCTGTTTTCCCCTTCATTTATAGTGATATAATTTTCAGTTCTTTGATGCCTAATACCTTATCCCTTAGACACTTCATTGTCACACAGGCTGGTGTGCTTTTCCATGTAGCTTATGTTGCTTCTAAGCTGGAAAGCCTCTTGTTTACTTTCAAGCCTTTAAGGCCCCAGAAGATAGCCATGCACCAACATCAGCTTACTTCACCACATTTGCTTATGAACACATTTTTTTGTCAGCAATCATATGAGGAAGTTGGGCATGCAATGTTATAATTTTTAGTTCTTTGAACTCTGGTCCCTTTGAATCCTTGTGGTCATACAAGCTGATGTGGGACTTGTTGCTTCTGAGCTAGATGGATGCTTATTTATTTTCAAACCTAAAAAAACACAGATACTACATCTTTTGATAGCCAAGCAGCATCCGTTTTCTTCACCACATTTGCTTATGCACATCCTTGTCTTAAGTGATTATGTCAGGAAGGTGAGCATCATGGAATGCCAATTTAATAGAACAAAGTGTTGTTGCATTGAGGACATACTTGAGTGGAGGTCCAATGCCCATCTCCTATCTTAATACTAACCCTATAAGTATATGCACATAGATCTATTTCCACATCATCATATATAAATATGTTCACCTATGTACTCTGTATAGTTAGACCCATATACATGCCCTTTACTCCCCAGTTATTTCACCTATTTCCTTTTTCTCTCCTCTTGTCTCACAATCATGCTCAGTCTCCATTTGGGTTTCTGTATTTTCTCTCTGTTGCATGACTCTTGATCAATCCCTATCAGGCCTCTCACACCCACCTTGCCACTGATTTTGCATGTCTTGTTATTCCCCTGTCCCTGGGATAGTCAACATCAACTCCTTTCCCTCACCTTCCCATATCCCATGTCCCCCCAGAACTATCAGTCCCATTGTTTTCTCCTCTAGACTATTCATCAAGTCTATCTTGTCTAGATACAATTGCAGAGATAATGGCATGTACAAAAAGTTGAACATAACATCTCAAGTTGAGGTGACCAAAGAAACCCAAAAGATGACAAAAACAATAAAACCCAATGTCTGGAAAAATATATAAATAAGTAAAAATTAATAATATCAAAAGAAAAACCTGTAAATAGTCCAAATTTATTTGTTGAGCTCCAGGAGTGTCACTCAGTTGAGTATGATGGAGTGTCACATCCTGGTCCCAAAGTTTATCCTTGGCAGTCCTCCTGCTGCTCTGCTGCATGCCCTGCCTTGGTGTGGTGTCATCAGACTGAGTGCATTCCTGATTCTCCAGTGTTGTCTCCATAGGGCATTAGTTCAGTAAGGCTGCATTTCATATTGGGGCTGAACATATGGTACTCTCTGTGGAATGGCTGTTCTGAGTGTTTAGAACTTTTTAGAGACTCCATGGGCAAGGATACTCCACTCTCTCTTCTTCCCCCTTCACTTGCTCTCCGGTGTTCTGGTCAAACATGCCCCTCTCACTGTGTTGCAGCCTTAGTAGGAGTAGGGTAGGGTCTTTGGTGATACAGTATAGGGAATTACCAACTATAGACAAAAACAGTCCTGATACCTAAAAATGCTGTATAATCACTGAAACATCTATAGAATTCAGTGTTTATATATAAAACCAACTCCACACAGAAATTTTAAAATGTGATGCTATAAGTTGGCATGGTTTAGATACATATTTAGGTATGATTCATTATTCAATTACTGTAAAATGCAGTGCATTTTCAACATGTTTTACTAAATGTAATCTTTTAGAAGAAAACAGTATCTGGCATAGGAGATATGTTTTCTTATTTAAAATTAAAGTAAAGAAAGCAAGATCTGGGTAGTTCTTTTCTTGATCATTCATAGCAGATAATTCTGTACATTTTGAATAGATGGTTAAATTTCAAAACTACCTATGCATAATTTAATTATTTAGTACTTAAATTCTCAAATGAATAGATGGAATTCCAGTATGAAAAGACCACTCTATAAAATAGCAATATATATTTCCAAGTGCCTATTTCTTTCATGTACATTAGGATAAATAAGGAAGTAAGGTAGAAACTTTCACTCCATGCTATGTTTTAATTTAAACTATTTGGAGAAGTGCTTGAGGAAATTTGGTATAAACATCTTGCTATTTTTCTTTCTGTGTATCAACTTGTAAAAGTGACATTGTGTCGTGTACCAGAACTGATCTTGTTTAAAAAATGTTACAGTGTTATGTTCCCTAAGGATGAGCAATCCCTTTCTCTCCTTGAATGGGCTGCAGAAATAGAGCTTTCTGGCACATGCATCCAATTGAACAAAACGTTAACTGATCTCACCTGCACAGTAGCAATGAATTTCTCAAAGTTCATTATTCTATTAATACAACAATGTTCCTTATTCACTAGGGTGACAATAAGTCATTTAGGATTACAGCTTTCTGTATGGCTGACAACGCAATGAAAAGCAAACTCACATCTTCAAAACGAGGTCAAAAGTTGCATGATGATAAGTAGAGAAGAGATAGAAGTCGACAAGAATTTTGTCTTGTTTGAATGCACAATCAGTCCTTTTGGAAATGGTAGTCATGAGATCAAGGGAAATATTTCATGGGGGAAGTCATTGAACAAACCCTCTTTAAAGTGTTGAAAAACAATGATGTTTCTTGGAGGACTCAGGTGCACCTGAGCAAAAGAACAAGATCCCGTAAATAATAGGTTCACTATTTTGGAGAATTAGGGATAGAGGAAATTGTAAATGAGGTGAAGTTTAACAAATAGAAAAACATTCCCTAATTATTTGAAAGGAAGCATATGGTAATTATACTAATATTTTCATAAATTTAGTCAACGGTTTAGAATTTAGGACACTGTTGAGCAAAGATTATTTGAGGATAGAATACCTATGGACATTGAGTTGCAATCTTGAATGATTCTGTAGGAGAAATATTGAATGATGTGGGAAGCATAAAAAAGGAACATGCTAAATCCCTGTACCAAAAAGAACTAGTCAACATTCCACCATTTCAGAAGGTAGCATATGAGCCATTACCAATCATATTGAAGAAAAAAATTGAACTGCACCAAACGCAGTACCCAAAAACAAGGCTCAAGAAATTGATGAAGTAATTCAGCAAGTGGAAGAACTACTGAAATTATTTACTTTTGGATGCCAGGAAATTTGGAGAAAACAACTTGGCTAACTGGCTGAAAGAGATCCATGTTTGCATTCTAAAGAAAGGCAACACAACAGAATGCTCAAACTAAGATTTCATTGTTATCTCATGCAAGGAAAATTTTGGTAAGGTCATTGACTTAGTCTGGGTAGACTAGAGGAACATATTTCAGAGACACGCATATACATGGACATAAGGAATGGGTTTATATTCAAGAGGAACAGGACATTGAGAAAACATCCCAGCCCAGTCCAGCTCGAAGTCACAAGTCCGACATTAACCCATATGCCTGAAATCAGTCCATAAAGTCTCCTTCCAACTCACGAAGTCACAGGTCAGTGGGCACAGAGTCCTGGAACCGACAGGGTTCTCCCCATGGCTCCTCGCTTCCAGGGCTCAGGGTCCATCAACAGCATCCTGTGGTGGTAGAAGCAACTCGTCGCTGGCAGAGACCTCCATGTGAATGCTCCAGCCTCAGAGGTCCGACTCCATCAGGGCAAAGCTGTGTGGTCTCTCCGCCGCCTCCTCCAGCTTCTCAAACGCCGCCATTCTGTGTTGCCTGTGATTAAACATCTCATCTCTGAAACTAACTCCCAACAACTGGGGAGATTGCTTCTCATCTTCATGAGGGAAATATTGTGAGATTTCCCAGGAGTTTCACGTGAAAACCATGTCCATACAGAGGCCTTATCGGCTACTCAATGGCTATCTCCAGATTAACACGCCAGACTCCATCCCTACATTTCAATCATAAAATTAACATAAGCACATGACTGCCACAGTCATCCAACACTGTTTGCATCAGTACATTGCAAGGAACATGCCAGATGTTCAAAGCAGATTCAGAGGAGGATGTGAAATAAGGTAGATGGCTAAAAGGAGAGACTACCAGAAAGATATTTACTTGTGTTTTCTGGTCTATGGAAAGGTATTAAACTGGGTGTACCATAGCAAACAATGGATAATATTGGAAATAATGAGAATTACAGACCATTATATTTTCCTCATGAGGACATTGAACTGGAGTCAGTTGTGAAAACAGAAGACAGTAATGCTGCCTAGATTAAAATCAATAAATGAGTGCATCAGGGTTGTATCTGTTCACAATAATTGTTAAAACTGTATGCTAAGAAAATTGTCAGTGAAATTGGATTATATGAGGGAAAGTATCACTTCAGGATTGGAAGTAGTCTTATTAACAGACTCCACTATGCAGATGACACACCTTGCTACCTGAACTTTATAAGGAATAGAAGCACTTGCTGATCTAGATCAAGGATTGTAGCCTTCAGTATGGATTGTAATTCAATGTAAGGAAGATCAAGATCCTCACAACTGGACCCATGTGTTACATTATTCCAAATGGAAAAAAGGTTGATATTTTCACGTATTTTTTCTTACTTGGATCCACAATCAATATTTAGAAAAGCAACAGCCAAGAGATAAAAATAAATGTGGTATTAAGCAAATATATTGCACAAGATCTCTTTAGCGTTTAGAAGAGCAATGTTTTGTTTTGTTTTGAGGACTATGGTGCAATTGAACCAAGCCATGGTTTTATGTGCCTGTGAAAGTTGGACACTGAATAAGGAAGACTGTGGAAGAATAGATGCATTTGAATTTTAGTGTCGAGGAAGAATTTGAAAATACCATGGACTGCTAAAAGGACAAACTGATCAATCTTGAAAAAGTAAGACTAGAGTATTCCTTACAATCCTGGATGGAAAGACTTCTTACATACTTTAAACCCACTATCAGGAGATCCTAGTCTCTGGAGAAGACTGTTTTAGTCTAGGTGGACTAGAGTAAAAAATTCAAAGATACTCACATACAAGAGTAATCGAATATTTAGAAAAAAGTCCCAGCTCAGTCCAGATCAGGTATGTAAGTGAAATATTAATCCATTTGCCCAAGAACAATCTATATAATCCTCTTCAGACTCACAAAATGTGCACAATGACTTTGAGTAAAGGAACATCACAGGCCAGTAGGTTGGAAGTCTTGTGGATCCAGTGTGTGGTGTAAGCATCGCAACAATGGCAGGGGTTTCCATGTGGTTTCTCTAGCACTCAGGGCTACATCAGGTTGGTTCATGTGGCTTCTCCTCAGGGATAACTTGTTCGCAATCAGCCTTGCTACTAGAGAGTCTTCAAGGGAGTGAGCCAAGAGAGAGAAGTGTCTCCTGCCTTCCAGGAGGAAAACAGGAGTTCTCAGAATCTTTAGGGGAGAGTCATGCCCACACAGGGGCCCAATGGTTATGTCTTGAGTGACAGCCCAGACTCTTCCCCTGTACTCTTCATCCTCAAGTTGAAAAATGATTGTATAACTACCAGAGACTTCATCTTTGGTAAAGTGGAATGCTCAATTCAACAAGATAAGTTTTCCACTAAATGTATTGACATAGGGGCTCAATCAAAGGAATCAGGCAAAGGAACTATTGTGAGGAGGGCCCAGGACAGTGTTTTGTTTCATCCTGTTATGCATAGGCATGTTATGCATCAGTGCTGATTGGGTGGCAACTAAGAAGAAGAAGAACAACAACAACAAATCCCTCAATACATGAATTGTTATCTTGTAAAGATTAAGTTCTTAGTTTACAGTACATTATTTACACAAATAATGTAAGTTGGTGATAAGCCAAAACTTTTCACACTATTTGATCACAGTGGCAGAGAAACACCTGGAAAATTAATTCATATCATAATAAAAAGCAAAGACTATGTGTTAGGATGGGTAGATTAGAGAAACAGCTCCAGTGGCACTCATATGTGAGAGAGGTATATATCAAGAAGTAGTTATCGATCAGGAGAATATCAGCTGAGTTCGAGTCCATAAGTCTGATACCAATCCTTAAGCCCTCTGTTAGTCCATTAATCCCGCGTCAGTCTCACACAGCTACACGTAAGGAAACAGGAGGCAGTCATATCATAAGCTGGTGAGTGCAAAGTCTTCAAGATGCAATGGTAGTGGCTGCATGTCTATGCAATGGCTCTGGCCACCATCAATGCCACCAGGAAAGTGGAGAGAGAGAGAGTGAGAGCGGGAGCGAGAGTGAGAACGAGAGAGAGAGACACCACCTCCAGAAAGTATTTGTCTCGATGGCACCTCCAAATGAAGTCATTAAGCTATATGGTCTGATAGGCTAAACTCGACCTACCTCTTCTTATTGAAGCCATGTTGGCACAAGCAAACTGACATAGAGGGCATTAAAATAGTAAGTATATGGTCCTAGACCAACAGTCACTGAATACCTTCATGTGAAAGAATCAGAACCAAAGTGCAGTGAACACCAGCTTTATGCCATTTAGATAATAGTCATCTGCGTCTTCTTACCCTAGTCATTTAAGGGTTGAATTCAAGGGCTACAGTGACCTCAAGGTAAACCTCCGTTCATTTAGTAGAGCATCCACATTGAGTCTTTCCACTGTGGCCAGCAAAAATCACAACATTCATCCTCGTCACAGTTGAACACACACACACACACACACACACACACACACACACACACCAGGAAGAAAAGCTTAAAGAAAAAAAAAAAAACTAAAGGAAAAAAATCGTAACCTGTTGCTGTTGAGTTGACTCTGACTTATACTGATCATGTAACATGGGATAGGGTTTCTAAACATGAGGTCTCTGTGGGAGCAGACTGTGAAGCTGTCTTTCTGCTGTCGAAAAGCTGACGGGTTCAAACTGTCATCATATCAGTTAGCAACTGAGTCACTAACCACATTCCCATTAGGGCTTAAAAGTATGTTAAAAGTATGTTCAGAAGCTGTATGTAAACTGCAGATCAAATGCAGTTCTGAAAACCTTCATTTTAGCTTGTGAGTCTGGGTCAATGAAAGTTGTCTGTATATAGTTCTTCATTGCATTTTTTAATTATTGATGTATACAAAATTACTTAATTTTACTTTTAAATCTTACTTGATATAATGATAGTTCATTTATTAGTGAAACAAGAGCATAGGATAGTATGAAATTTAATCACACACCTTTTTTTCACCAATTTTATTAGTCTCTTCATTCTTTTTGATGATCTCTTTCATTTTTAGCTGACGAAATGGAAATGGTTAAGTATCTACTTCAGGTGGCACCACTAAGAACATGGTAGCTCCCTTTATTTAAACTCAGAATTAAGCCTTTGGAGTCTTGTCTCTATGCGGATCACCATGATTTGGTGGTAGCCGGCATCTGGAGACAGCCTCATACTGTCACGGTCTAGCCTGTGGCTCTAGCTTCTTCCGGAGCACTGCAAGTTGAATTTAGTTTACTGCTAGTCAACTAGGAGGCATTCTCAAGTGACTTTAAATGCATTTTATTTTTTAAACAAATTACAGGACATTTTTTTCCTTAATGAAAATGTCTCCACTCCAAATAAATCAAGGTCAAAATTCAGTGACGAGCTCATGACATCGGTTCCGTTTGTCTAAGTCTGGTGTCATGTGGATGGACAGCAGGGGAGGAGAGACGCTGGGTCGTGAGTTGCCCACTGTGTTCACATTTCTCCATCTCTAAGCCGTCCTTAAAGATTATGCACGGGGGTCACACCACCTGCACGACAGTCCAGCAGAGCAACCACGCCATCTGGATTCATGTTCTCACCCAGAAAGGAGTGGTCGCTTTTGAAACTTGCAAGGATGTGCATGATTTGTTCTGCAGACCATGACACAGAAGGTTTTATCTCTCTGTTTTTGCTCTTTAAGGTTGCCTTTGATTGACTTCATGTAGTCTTTGATGCACTTCTTGTAAGCTTTTTTTGTAAAGCTGCAAATGATGATTCATGACAAAATCGACATCAGTGACCACTGTGATTTCTATTCCATGGCCATCGTGGCATTCGGCTGATGTATAGCCATCAGTGAGCGAGTCATCGATGTTATCTCCCGTCCTACTGACTGACCATCTTCCCCTCTACTTTCAGACACAGCCGGCCTATGATCTCCCAGATGTTGTAGATGTCAGAGAATACCTTACCATGGCTGATGAGGTCCAGGTAGATGGCCATGATGATGGCTAGAGAGAGACAGCAGAGGTGCTAGCTTAGCAGGAGTCTGGAGCTCTGAGCTGGGGGGAGGGGGAGTGGACAGAAAGGGCTATCTCAAAACTGTTATTGCTAATTTTCACTGATGGAAAAACAGTAGAAAATTATTCTGACTTGTTTTCTAATATTATGTACTATTGCTTGAACTGTGTCACATATATGTATCTATGTGTTTATATACATATATACACACACATATATATATAGTATTTTTTTCATGGAAGTAAGAGGTGTGTAGGACAGGGTGTGTCCTAAACCAAATTTTTGTTAAGCTATAAGCTATAGAGTAGTTTACGCAGAGATGGGGTGACACAAATATCAAATCACATCAACGTCACCACAAAACTGAAGATGAGAAGTTGTAAAAGACACATCTTCTGCTAGTCTCCTAAAATATGAGAAAATATTTAAGGTTTATCCAAGTCACCTCTTTTGTGTTGCTGTTGTAACAGAACTTGACATAACTAAAACGTTGCTTTGCATCCATCATGAAAATCCTTTTTTGTATTTGGATACATAGCTTCTTTATATGCTTGTGTGTGTGTGTGTGTGTGTGTGTGTGTGTGTATATATATATATATATATATATGACAGAATCAGTATTGGCATATGCATAATATTTTAGTTATATTATGAACTGTCTAGTTAATAGTGCATATACATTTGGCAAAACTATGAGGCTCTTGCCTCATTAAAGAATTACAGACTCAGAAACTCATAAGGCAGTTCTCTCCTGTCCTAGGGGTCGCTAGGAGTCTGAATTGACTCAAAGGCATTGAGTTTGAACTTTATAGATAGTCAAGATTTTCTTTTGTGCTTTAACATAAATTTAAGTACAGTTTATTTTAAATAATTTTGTTAAATGATGTAGATACCAAGGGTCTGGGACAGTACCATGCACTTATTTCTTTCAGTAAGCAAATAAAGCTCCTTATGCATTAATGCTAAAAGCCTAAATACAGTGCAGAGAGTGGTGGCACCAGGAGATGGAGGAAGTGGGAGTTGAAAGGGGAAACTGATTACAAGGATCTATGTATAACCTCCTCCCTGAAGTATGGATAATGGGGTAGTAGATGAGGGGACACAGTAGACAGCATTTGGCAAGACAAAATTATAATAATCTATAAATTATCAAGGGTCCATGAGAAAGGGGAAATGAAGAGTGGGTGAAAAAAGGAGTCAATATACAGTGCTTAAGTGGAGAGAAAATGGTTTAAGGATGATGATGGCATCAAAGGGACAAATGTGCTTTGCAAACAATGGACATATGGATGGATTGTGCTATGAGTTGCATGAGCACCCAATAAAAATATATTTTAAAAAAATGTTCTGTTGGTTGTCTTGTTGGGTCAGCTGTAACAGGTAATGGACAAGCAAGTCCTCACTTGAGAAAAGCTCTTGATGAAACCTATCTCAAATCATATTACAATCAAAGTAAAAGAAATCACAAAAACGTTAACATGAGAACAAAAATTTGAATTCAAATCTGAAATGAGCTAAGAGAGGAAACATTCGCCCAATATGGGAATCTAGACATTCTATGAATCCAAAAACAATAATCTATAAGTTACAGTTAATCTGATAATTATCAAAGAACAAACACTTTGGGCACAGAAAGGTCTAGGATAAATTTTGGGTTAAATACACTCCACAAATATATGTTCCAAAAACTAATTTTGAATGAATGATTACTTACTCTTAAAACACACATTGTGTTGTGAATGTAATATTTACAAAAAGGATAGCACTAAATGTACATATAGTAGATATTCATTATATTCTAGCTTTTATTTAGCATTATGGTTTTTCATCATAGTTCCTAAGTGGAAATTCAGCTTTCTCTAGCACACATATGAAAAACAGAATTTTCACACAAAATGTCAGCCTCTTACGGTAATTTTAATAATAATATTAAATTTTACAAAGACTTGACCAAATTGTATAACATTTTATGTATAGTGACCAATTTGGTAAATAGAATTCAATTAGGTATATTGTACAACACTACAAACAATCTTACTGTTTTGCATTTGATTAAAGGTTCTTTGCAAAGTCATGTAACTGCTAAGTAACAGAAGTAGAACTCAAACCCACTGTTTTCTATTATCAAACCTATATAGAAGGAAATATTAAATTTAGTAATTGTATTCATGTTTGATATATAATTTTAAAGTTAAATAAAATACAGGGTTTAAGTTTTACAATATTGAAAATAAATGCATTACTTTACATTAAAAGTAAAAAGTGATATGATAATAAATTACTTGTTTCAGAAGAGATGATGATAGAAATCTAATTTCTCTTATTAAACTAGAAACTTCTTTTTGCCTTCTTTAATTTAGAAAGGGTTTCTGTCAAAACTGGCCAAGCTGTTCTAACAGACTTGAGACCATTTTGACAAAGAAAGAACAGCATGCCCGGAAGCATTAGAGAGCAAGACTTCCCAAAGATCATGTGTACTTTGGCCATCTGTGAGATTTAGGAACATGACATCTAACAAAAGTGATTATGTCGCATATTTCACATTGTTCACATCTTTGTAAATTTGAATATTTTTTACTAAACTAATAGATTTCAAATGTTTTTGCACAACAAATTTCTGAATATAGGTTTCTATTTTCCAAGTAGAATTGAACCAATTGATATTAATATCATTTGATATAATTAACAAATATTTTTGTAAAGCCAATTTTCCAATATAAGATTGGACTTTTCCAGTATTTTTCAGCATGATTTTATAAGATTCTGGTTAGAAACTATAATGTGGAATAAGCTCACAATTAAGACATATCAAATTTTAGGAGTTATATGTGTGTGTTAAAACAGTAGCAGTGCTCCAAAATGTAAAAATTTCAATATCACTAAAACATAAATAATTATATTTCACATCAGTGACAAATGATAAATGTAAAATTCTTGGAATGGTCTTAAATATACCTGCAGTATTTGATGTAACACTATTACTCAATTTCTATGGCTTGCAGTAAGGACTACCTTATAGAAACTCTGAAAAGAATTCCTAAATCTGCTGGTGAGATTATTTCTAGCAAGAACAACTTTCAGCAAATAGTGAACCATATCAGAAAAGAAGTTCTGACTATCGTTTCATAAGCTATATTGAAACACTCTGGCTCAATGCTTGGCTATATAATCCTCTTTCACCTGCATACCAAGGATATGCTACTTCCCACAGAAGGATGTGGATTAATAAAAAAGTCATTAGTAGTATCTTCTATATGCTTCCTTGTTCCAAAAAGTTCAATTAGAGATATATTTTTGTTATGACTTAGAACCTTTCCAAAAGGCATATAGGCAACAGCAATCTTAGAGATAAGAAAACTAATTCAAAGGGATTAAAACTTTACCAATATGATGTCACATATTTGCCTGAAAAGTGAAAAGTCAAAATGTTCCATAGGGTCAGCAGTAACAGGGAGTGGACAAGCAAGTCGTCAATTGAACAGAAATAAAAATAAGACACCTTTTCAAGGTTAACCCTATCTTAAATCAGAGTACCCTACAAATGAAAGCACTCACATGAAAATAAAATATTAGAAATGATAGGGACGTCAGAGATTACCAACTCCTTAAAAAAATAACCAACAAAGAAATTATAGAGTTAACTTAGAAGAAGATTAGAGATTTCAATCAGTTGGTACATGATGACGTGTTTATATAGCATTTAGCCAGTGAATGTTTTACTCAACATACAGTTCTTCAAAGTTTCTACATAGTTTTTACTCAGTATGAAATATTTTTCTTATCTGGAATTTCATAAAAACAATATTTATTTTAGGAGACGCTGATTATTGTTTCTAATTAAGATATGTTGCGTCTTCTTTCCTCAAGGCCTATATCTTTGCGTTAAAATATAAATAGCTCAAGAGCTAAATCTCTCGAGAACATTCTTGTATATTATATTAGGCTAGTCAGCTAGGATCGAATTTTAGAGCTTAGAATCTTCTTGAATCACCCTATGTTGTTATTTGTTATCTTTGTTAATTTAACATGGATTGTCTTTGCAACATGCAAAAGAATCACTCTCAAGATAAATTCCAGATTTTCACATATCTGTGCATCAAGCATGTTTATTGATATTAGACTGGAGCTGTTTTCCATTTATTTCTTCCGTTTTATACTAGTAAAAAAACATTTAATAACAATTTTACTTGCTATCATTTAACCTTTAAATAATACATTAATTGTCTTTCATCCCAGAATTTCATATCTGATATAAATATTTTTATTGATAAATGATATGCTTTAGTTCAAAAACCATCCAGATTATAAGAAGCATGTAAAATTTCTACCTTGCTTCATTAAGAAATTAACATTGTATTGTAAGTAAAATTTAAGCTAAGTCATTAGATGAAAGTCGATATATATTTTTCATATTTTAGATATAATTAATATAGATATATTATTTGGTTGACATATTTAGCATACATTTTATGCCTAAGTAGCTAAAAGTTACATCATCTTTTCAATAACCTGCTGTAAATATGAAAATAGCTGCTATTTCCAAATTCAGAAAATGTTATTTATCTTCATGCAATTTAATTTTATTACATAATTATCATTAATTCTGAATCAGCTTTCATATTTTTGGTTATTGATTCAGTTACCAATCATCAATCTATTCCTCCTACTTAGAATTAACAGAATTCAAAAATTTATGAATGTGCTTTGTAGTATTTAATGCATGGATAATAAAATATTATTTAAGGAAAAGCCAAAGTCACAGGTATGAATCAAGATATTAAAAGCTTCCTCTCAATAGAGTGAATTTATACACTACCCCCTCTGTCCCAGTTAGAAAGATAGTGGATAGAACCACTTTTCCCCTTAGAGTTGGTTCCATGACTCTGTAGTCCTTTGGAATCTGAATTTTATTTAGTTATTCAGTGTTTCATCATGAAATAAACTTTGTTCTTTCACAATGAACCTTTGGGCCATTCATATATCTCCACCATCCAATGACTTATAGTGTTTTCATATTTGTTCCTTTATGAGTCAAATATTTCAGTTAACAAATACTGGCTTTGGTTCCCTTTGCTATTATCACCACTAGTCCAAGAGATTTAAAATAGTAGTACATGGGCTGAGCCCCAGTGGTGTAGTCGTTGAGTGTGGGACTGCAGCCCATTGACTTGGTGGTTCAAATCCAGCAGCAGCTCTCCGAGAACAAGGCTGGGTAGTTCCCTCAACCACCAGAGGGCATTGATGCCCCTCCCCAAATAATTAAGAAAAATAAAATAGTAGTACACCTTTATAATTATAATCCATTTTCAATTTTCACATTTTCCTTCTTTTTATGATCTCTCATTTCTCTACATTTAAAATAAAATATATCATAGAAATAGATAACTCTTCCTGGTTTAATACCCATGTATACTAATATATATTTACTTATATACATGTATAAATAATTATGTCTAGCCACACCTTATACTCTTCAATTTCAGAGAGTTCAGAGTCATATGTCTTAGGGATTTTTACTTTTTCTTGAAACTATTTTGTGCTTGCTTAATGGGTAATAGACTTCAACTCATAGTAATCTTATGAACCACAGAAGAATGCATTGTCTTTTCCTGCTTCGGCTTCACAATTGCCAGCATTTTCCAATCCATCATTAGATACCTGTGCCATGCCTTCTCATGAAGAATCTTTCACGCCGTGTTGACCCTCTGTTACATTGGATAAGATGCATTTTTCTAGGGATTACAGTCTCTGAATGATTTTTTCTAAGTGCACAAATTGGAGAATGCACTTGTCATTGTACTTTTCATGGGTGGATTTAAAAAAAATAGATATTTTGAGAGTAGACCTTTCTTTCTGATCTGTCATAGTCTGAAATCTCCCCAACACCTGTCAACCATAGGTGGTACTTCTAACAATGGAAATGCTGGTATATAGATGAGAGTATCATCCTTCAAAAAGTTATCACAGTATGGCAAACTGACATATGGCATTGGTTTAAAAATATAATACAATTTGACAATATGGACCAATAACCAGCTTATTTCTATTAGCTAAATATGAACTGCAAACAACTTTCAATATCCCATTTATGTACATATCATACAGCATGATTAAAAAATCAAAATCTGACTTGTAGTTTCTTAATTTTATCTTCATTTTATAAATGTGTCAAAAGTCACCTTACATTAATTTTTCCTAGATTCTCAAGAGATGTTGTTTTCTTTGCTGTTTTCTCATTTTTAGCAATGAATTTCATTAGAGGATGTAGTACAATCATGATTGTGACCGAATTATCAATGTATGCAGCAATTAACTCAAGCTTCTGAGGACAAAAGAAACTCAGCTCAAGTGTTTAGGAGGTTAATTTTTTTACTACAAATGTTTTCCTCTCTAAGACTCTGCCCCCACGCCCCTCTAATTTCGATAGGTAAACAGAGTTGCTGAGATAATGTTTAGTGATGACTCCACAGCAGTTTCAAGAAATTAGGGACAGCTAAGCTCCATGCACCCACCGGGGAAATGCAGGCCTTGCGGTATCAAGAGGAGAAGCTATGGAAAGGGGCACAAAAAGGGCATGTCTCAACATGGTGGCAGCATTGACAGCAAACTATTCTTGTATCAGTGACTCCAGGCATAGGAACAATGGTGAGGATGGTGCTGGACTAACCGGTTTCCTTCTGGTCCCATTTCTTCAAGACTCCATGTATTATAGCCTAGAAGTGAGCTTGCCAGGATTTTCCTGGCTGTAATCAGTACAGAAGTTAATTGTCAGCATCCTTGAGAGGACCCATTGTGCTTCCCTAAAACATTTTTACCACAAGGTTCCTGGTATTCCACTAAATGCTGCTCTAGAGCAAAGGGGCATATACTTTCTGTTATCAAATGAAACTGATATTTTATCCTATTTTGAAAATTATGAAGGAATGACACATCTTGAAAGGAAACATAAACTTAAATTTTAAACAGAGAATGTATCCTAAATTTAAAACTTTACAAATGGAAGTGAGTCCTGAAGAAAGTTATTGTTGCAATATTTCAATTTTGAATTTAGATTGCAAAAGTGGCATAGAAGCAATTTCTGATATTTGTGTGTGAAGATAGGTAAAACAATAATAGTGAAAAATGAATGGATTATTTGAATATATATCTATTTGATCATTCTACATTGGTCAAAATTAGCTACACAAAAGAAAAAAAGGAAATATTTGAGATATAGAAAATAGATAATGAACAAAGTTAGATCTAACATCTAAAGGTGATGCAGAAAAATATGCCCTTCAGTTTGATTTTGTAAAAATAAAATCATGTCTTTCTAAATAAATTTGAAATACTACTATAGGTAAGCAGAAAATAATATAGTAAAAGATAGTATAATTAAACAACGTAACTAACACAGACTATGGATTTTTACTGCCATTGCACAATAAACAATGAGGGAATAGGACTGGTTACTATCTTGGCTTTGAGGTCAGGCCTAGTGAATATCGGGTAAGTAACTAGACACAGGCTGGTGGCATGAAGTCAATTTGAAAGAAAATATTCAGGAGAACCAAGAATGGACTGGGTGAATTGGAAATCTGCTGGACTATCTGTAGGACTGTAATTTTCATTCACCTGTGCTTTTACAAACAGGAAACATCGCTAGACATCACGTTTCTGACCTATCAATGGAGTTGCATTTGAATTTTTCATTTTATTTTATTTTGTTTTATTTGTTTGCATTTGATTTTTTTAAGTGTCTCTATGCTTAACTCTTCCAAAGTGTGTACGTGTGTGTGTGCGTGTGTGTGTGTGTGAGAAAGAGAGAGAGAGAGAGAGGAGAGAGAGAGAGAGAGAGAGAGAGAGAGAGAGAGAGAGAGAGAGAGAAGGAGAGGAGAGGAGAGAAGAGAATTCATGTGGTCAGAACTTTCTAGTACCATTGTGGATGAACATCCAGTGTTGGCAGCAGGACAGGGCATCATAAGATAAACTACATAGTACGCTTCTCAAACAGCAATTTCAGATCTTCTTTAAGGTTGTATTTTGTAATATTTACTTCAGATTCTCATATGTTTGTTCCTCTTTTGTATTTCTATAAATCATTTACCTGAATCATCATTTTATGGCTTAGCTAAAATAATTTTTAATCTATTCTAAATCACATGTCAAAAGTTTCCTAGTAACAAATCTATTCAAATTCAATGTTTGAAAGTAATACGTGTCAGAAGGTCAGCTTGTTTTTGATTGAGGTTGCTTTAAAAATATACATCATTTTGCTTTCTGTTAGAGATTAACCATCTAATGAAATCTTAAGAAAAAATATAATGACCTCATTAGATATAATTTTTAGCCTTAAGATCTACAATTTCAAAACTAAAAATAAGGTCTGTAACTAAAATTTCCATTATCTATAAAGGCAAGGAGACAGTGCATAATTAACCATGAAACTGAAATGCTGAAGAATAGTAAGAAGAAAATCCAAATCTATGAGCTTTTTTTGTATCTATCCAGATTCTGACTGTGCTTGAATGTAAGGCAGAAATATAAATTCCATTGGAAATTGCCATAATAACTGGCAAATAGTTTTGCTTAGTGTAAAATGATCCCATTAATGCATCCCACAAAGAACTGGGAACAAATAACTATATCAAATACTGGTTGTAGAAAGAAAACTTTTTAGTAGATGTTTTGAACAAACTATTAACAATATGAAAGTTAGCTGAAACATAACCAAGCAGATACTAATGTTTAATGCAGCAAATAAAATGCATAACTTTACTTTTAAAAAGGTAGGATAAATTTGTCCTCTATGTCATTGAGTACTTGCAACGGATTCATTTAAAAAGAATCTGATTTTCTAGATTTTTCCTAATTGTTTTTAATGTTGCGTTTAATTTAGTTTGGGATTGTTCATGTTGAGGTGAATTTTGAGAAAGAAAATTTTACTTGTAAACTCTATGTACTTTTTGAATATTGCGCTCATGAATTTACTGGAAAAATAAGAAGGTAGGAATGCAAACATTAGTGTTGATTTTTCTCTTCCATCATTTGATCACTTTGCTTTAGAAATATGCAACAGTCTCTTTACTTCTGAATCTATGCAATTATTCAATTTGAAAATAAATCTTTCCTAAATGATGTACTGATCAGTCTGTACAAGATAACTCACTCTGCCAACAGACTCACACAAACTTATATAGGGTTTCTGAGACTGGAGTGGAGTAGACAATACCATGTTTCTATCGTAGAATACCTGTTAACTATCTAGAGAGGAAGTAGGCCACATCCCAGAAGAGCCCTTGTTTCAATTCCCAGGCTGTGATGTCAGTAAGGAATTTGACCTCTACTCTAACCTTATAACTATCTGACTACTCCCACCAGATTCCATCATGAAGTCCATTACATTGTATTACATCATGTCATAAGTGATAATTATACCTCAATGAAAAAACACTAAGAATCCCAGACCAGCCAAATTGAAACATAAAATCCAAATATCATACTGCCTATCATTGGGCATTATCAAAGACAACTGACAAAATTTTACTTATGAAACTTAATTTCCCTTCTGACTCCTAAGGTGCTACCACACATTAATACATACTGTGACACTTGTGGATTTGAGCTTGTTTAGTATAGTTATTTCATCAAGATTTCAAAAGGTTTCAATTATTTATCTTTATAGCAATATCATTTTATACTCAACATGTTTTATAATGTGAATAAAAAACATTGGAATGTCTAGAAATTATAATAACCACTGCTTAAAAATGTCTTTTCAATATACCTGTTTGCCCCATTTAAGATCTATAGATATTAAATATGATTTGCAGCTCACTCTGATATTGTCTGTAACCTTGACACAATCTTACTTTTTCTCCTTTCTTTTCAGTCCAAAATCTCTAATGAACTTTGGAGTTATACATCTCCTGCAGTTCAAATAACTCCTGAAGAAACAAATAGCTTTGGTGAGGAAATAGCCTTAAGCTATTTTGCCTTTTCAGTAGATTTGTATGTGGGAAGCACTGTGTCTCTATAAAAAAAGTTTCTTTATCCCTTCCTGCTTGTCACCTAGTATATTATGATTCAATTCTTATCCAAACCCTTTACTTAGCAGTCTTACCTAGAATCTCCTTTATGTGATGGACATACCCATGAGGAAACCATGTGGCTGCTGTGGCTTTCTGTCAATGTCTTACCTTTGATCTTTTTGTCCTTGTGCTAAAATGTAAGGTATCAGGAGGCGATCTAACTTTCCTTTAACCAAAAGTGGAGCACACTAATGTGCTTATGTTTCTTTTCAAACACAATCTGTATCTTTGTCTTCAGAATATCTCACCTCTGGTGGGTTCATTGAAAATAGGACAGGCCAATATATTACTAATCTCTATCATACCTACAGTCTCAAATTTATATGCAATAGTTGTCTTTATGGGCTTACTTTGTTTGTTCATTGCCTTTATATAAAATATATAAAACTTGCCTTCGAGAATCCATAAGCTTTTCTTGGTAAGCTTTACCTTTGTATTTTCTGAACTTCCAATTCCAAGGAAGGGTTTCTGGTGGCCCAAAGGGTTATGGATTGAATTGGTAACCATAGGGTCAATAGTTTAAACCCACCAGCTGTTTCATAGGAGCAAAATGAGACCCTTTACTCCTATAAGGGTTTAAGGTCTCAGATTAAAACTACTCTATCCTGCAGGGCCACTTAGTAGTGGGAATTCACTCAACGACAGTGAATTGAGTTTAAGTTCTCAAGGTACGTGAATTGTTCTTTCACATTAATTTACTTCTTTGTCCATCATGTTGCAGAAACATCTAAAAAAACCCTTCTGTTATCAACCAGTAATCTCCAGTCAACTTGACTGTTTTAGAGTAAAGGGGTGGGCAATAGCAGTTAGGTATTTTTTGTGTGCCAATATGGGTCCCATTGGAATAAGTAAGTGGAGTTTAGTCTGTCAATTAGACCAAACTTGATTGGAGGACAACTTAGATTACTGGCCTACTCCTTTTCTTTCCAGGAGGCAGGGAACATCCTTTGCTTCTCCTTCCTGCAAAAAACTGTGCTTAAAGAACTGCTGGAGTCAGGCAAAGGCATGTGCAAGCCATGGGGACACTTCCACTGCCATTGGATCCACAAAACTTTGCACCCATTGGTCTGTCATCCTCCTGCATTCTGCATCATTGCTTGAGTCTGAAGAGGGATTTGTGGACAAGTACCAGACTTGGGGAGTAGTATCAGACTTACAGATTTATCTAGACTGGACTGAAATGTGTGATTTATATCGAATTACTTCCTGATATAAAGCTTTCTCTTACATATATGACTGGCAATAAATGTGTTTCTCTAGTCACCCAGTCTAATATACCTTCTATTCATAGTGTAATCACCTTATCTAATTTTCCTAGTTTCATTCAGGCCAAAATTCACTTGGCAAAGAACATTTTCTCATGTTTTGTTATATACATGAGGAGTATTCACTTCCATTACCAAAAAAAAATAAACTTTTTCTTAAAAAAAAATACTTCCTAAATATACCCATGTGTGTTAGTCTGGGTAAACTAGAAAACCAAATTCATAGACACACATACAGAAAGAGTTTTATTTACAAGGACAATTGATCATTGAGAAAATATCACTTATTTTAGTCGAGATCAAGACCATAGGTGCAGTATTAGCCCATATGTTCAATACCAATTGATAAATTTCTCTTCAGACTCATGAAACACAATGATGCCTAATGCAGGATGATCACAGGGCAGTGGGTGGGAATCTTATGGCTTCTGTGTCAGTGAAAGCACTTCTGTGATATCAGGGTTTCCAGTTGGCTTCTCCAGCTATGAGGCTCTGGCTGCCAACAGCCTGTCTCCTTATGGCTTGTCAACAAGAATGTCTCACAGGCACTGAGCCTGTGTCTTGTCTCCAAGTAGCTTTTTATCTCCTCCATGTCTCCAAATGAGGTCATCAAGCGCCAACCTCATTGACAGGCTAAATCTCTCCCCTTCACTCCTCATCCTCTCAAATTAACAACAGATTATGTAACTACCACATCACGCATCACCAATTTGAAGATTTTCAAGACTCCCTTATTCATATTTGATACTATAAACTCTACCTAGGTCTTTTATTCACATTTATTCAAATACTTTTGTAATTTTTGTACTTATATTGTATTTAATTATAGACTATATAAATGATAACATGTATATTACATAAAAACCTAATAATGCCATATACATATCTTATGAGTTTGGACAAATTATTACTTGTCCACAGTGGGGTAAGAATTGGTACTTATCATTTACTTAGAATACCAGATATTGACAAATAGCAGAGAAGAATAGCCCCATTTCAGACTTCCAAAAAAGTTTTACAATGTAGACCATTGACCAATATACCAAGAAAAATATAGTTTTTTTCCAATAAAAATTAACTCATGAAAGTATAACCATCCTGGAATATCAACAAAGAAGAATAATAGAGCAGAAAATATCACATTTTTAAATTTAAAGTGAGGTTTTAGAAACAAAGAAGTGGTCAGAGAAGTGAAATTATCAGATAAATTGTCTGCTTCATAAAATAAAAGGCAGAGCTCAGGATTCAGCTCATTTTTATAAACAAGCAGTCTACAAAAAAATCAAAAGACAGAGTAGCACCAATTAATGAGAGCACTAGGGAATTAACATCATTTGTGACTGCTAACTGAAGTGTTTAATAACAATGTTTTTCAATATTGTAAATGGTATGATATTTACCAAACTCTCTCTGAATACTATGAGCACTGTGTTGGTTTCCATACTTTATAAAATATCAATTCAAAGACAATGATCACAATTTTATTAAGTAGCAAAATACACAAACTAAAATAAGTTAATTCTGATAAACATTTGCAAGAAATTATAAGGTATTAAATTTAAAATTCATTCTAATAAACAAATGCATACAAATTACATTAAACCACTATTGACAAGTTTTTCCTGAAAGGACCCATAATAATTGCACCAAAACAAAGTTGTGTAGCTAAGACCATACACCATTCTTTTTTAAAGATGTCAGATAAGTTATTTTTAAAAGACTTTGTATCCTTAGTTTTATATCCTTTAAATTATATTAATTCATGGGTGTGCTTTTCTACAATGAACTTTGTGTCATGTTGCCATATGAGTATGAAAAGTATGAAATTTTAAGAAAGACTATCCTATTTTTTTTTCTTACCAAAACTCTGAGGGAAGTTTTCAGATTTTGTCCCATTTTCTAGATTGCAAAAGGAAGATCTGCAAAGTCTAATTAAAGTATTCAGAGTCTTGTTTTAGTGAATAGGCAAATGAAGGAAATGAATTAGATCTTGCATATATAGCTTCTATGTTAAACACACTAAATGACACAGGTTGAATCATTGCTTGTAAATAGGCAAGGATGTATTATTAACAGATCATTAAAATGGGTTTATAAATTAGGAGATTAAATTAGTAATAGTTCAGTTTAAAATGGATTTAATTGTCTGCTTAAATTTGGAAGTAGATAAACAGAATTTTCTTTTGAATGGCTTTTCCTTTCCTTCTTATGCTCTTTAGCAATCACCATTTATTGGAACACAGAAATATGTCTAAGGCTATTTCAGGCGAAAAAAAATCTAACACCCACCACCAGTATCCAATTACAATGAACCCAACAACAGATTTTAACACTTAGTTTTAAAGGTCATTTGTGTGCTCACAAAATGTAAGTTTAAAAGGTTAGATTCCGTGAAGCTTTAAATACAGAATCCAAGTTTTGTTTGCATTAGCTTTATTCAGTGTTCCTTCAATTCTTCCATCTCACTAGAAATCTCTTCAGGAAATTCCTCTCAGTTTTCTTTTAGAAACAAGCCAAAGGCAAAGTACCAGGGATATTTAAAATTTTATCTATACTCTAAAGCGAAGGGGGATAAAAAGATTATCTTTGTTCAGCCTAATTTTATCCATTGAAATAAATTAGAGTATTGTTTTAAAATTATATCTGTTGTCTAAGATTATGTTAAAATTATTCACCCATTTTCTTGTCCCTAATCTAAAACCCAATTAAATGTGAAGCATATTTGCTTATTTTAAAATATTTCCATTAGTGTTATTTTTCTTTTAATACAAAATGCGTCTTATAAAATGTCTTTATATGCAATATTAGTACCCTCAAACATTTTCCCTTTTAATTATAAAGCCTTATATAATTAAAGCAAATTATCCTTCAGTATCTTTGCTAGGTATGTATGGTTTTAGAAGGTAAAAAAGACCTTCTAAACATTTTAAACCTTTCAAGTTTACAAGACCAGAATCATCATAGTTATATATATGAGATGGTTTCAAAAATCCTCAGAAAAAGATTCCACTATTTTAAATTTCAAATTTTATAGACTGTTTGGAACCTCATTTTATATGACTTCACCCCAATTAAAAATAAGGAAGGAGCTGGAAACAATTGGAAATCTTGTTAGGAAAGCAAATGATTCAAAGCAAGAGATGTAGACGATTGGCAGGAACCATTTGTGATACGTGTATAGGATGCTTACTTTCTCTTTTGGCATGTTAACGAACAGATTGCCACAGTGGGATAACTATACATACATGCTAGCAAAGAAAGATCCAAACAGCAACAATGCCTTTGAAATTGTATATACCTTGGTGATTATTAAAAGATAAATGATACTGGCTAGTTCTCTTGAGGACTACTGCACACTGAAGAATTCAAGGCATACCAATTTCAATTAAAAAAAGCGTACAGACAGTGCCACAACTTACAGATGGATGTCTCAGGAAAGAAAACATCAAAAAAATCCCTATAACTACTTTCAGTTCGTATATTTAAGACCACACACTGTTCTTTTTATAGATTTCACATAAATGATCTTTGTAAATGTCTTTGTATCATTAGAACACTATTAACCCACAAGTGTGCTTTTTCTGTCAGTCTGTCATATTGTTGTGACTTGTATACTGTTGTGATTCAAGAAACAATGTGAATGGTATTTCAAATATTGACAGGATTATCTGAAATGAATAGGTTTCCCCAGACTTTTCTTCCTAATAACAGACTATGAAGAAAGAATTGGCTTTTCCAGTCAGAGGAATTAGCAGCTGAAAACCTAACTGAGAGCATCTATAAAGTGCTATCCTGTGAAAACATCAGCAGTAGCAGAATGTTTCCAGACGTCATGCCCAAAAAAGATCAACTTCAGTCAGAATGCACACTAACAGGCCTATGGGACAGCTGCCTTCCCAAAGCAGAGTTCACCAGAGTGACTTAGATGGAATAAAACCTTAGAAACCATTATTGTTGATGGGGCAAAATTCAAAACAAACTTCACAAGTTAGTTGAAAATATCTATTAAGAGTCAGAAGTTGAAATGTATCTAGTATGCATCTAGGGAAATTGGAAATTGCCAAATGTGAAATGGAACACATAAAGATCTACATAGGCGGTGATAGTGAGTTAAATTGACCTGGCATTGACCATGTTGAATCAGAAAAGTATATGATTTACTTTGCCTGAGATGACATGTTCAGGAGGAGTGGCATCTTCATTGTCAGAAAGGACATTTTAAGACATATCTTGAAGTAAAATGCTGCCTGTGATAAGATTATGTCTAACTGCATATTATGAAATCCAGTCAATACAACTATTCAAATTTATGCACCAACTGCTAAAGCTAATGGTGAAAAAATTTAAGATTACTAATTAACATCTTTAGTCTAAAACTGATGAAGCATGTAATCAAGATGCATTGTTATCTGTGATTAGAATGCAAAAGTTGGAAACCAAGAAGAAGGAATAGTAGTCAGAAAATATATCTTTTGTGATATAAATAAAAACATGCTACTTGGGAGACTTTTGCAATACCAAAGTCTCCACTGCAACTACCATTTTTTCAGCAAGAAAAATGGTTACTTTGGGGCTGAGCCCCAGTGGTTGTGCGCAGGACTGCAGCCCACTGGGACGGAGGTTCAATTCTAGCAGTGTGGCTGGGCCTCCTACTCCCACCACCAGAGAGCAGTGATGCCCCCCCCCCCAAAAAAAAAAGAAACAAAAATGGTTACTTTGTAGTGAATTTCTCCAGACAGAATATATAGAACTCAAACAGATTAACTACATCAATGAGAGGAGATGACGGAGAAGATCAACATCAGCAGCTGAAACAAGGCCAGGCTTCAATTGTTCTTATGTAGGTTCCGCTGAAGACAACTAAAACAAATTCACAAGAGCCAAAATATGACCTTAAGTCTATCCCATCTGACTTTTGAGAACATCTCAGGGGCATATTTGATGCAATGAACACTAATGGGAGAAGGCCTCATGAACTTTGAAAGCAACAGAACAGCATTCAGGAAGGGAGCAAAAAATCATTAAAACATCAAGAAAGAAAAAGACTCTCAAAGTGGGTGTCAGAAGAGACTCCAGAATTGGATCCTGTTCATAGAGTAGCTAAGGTGAGTTAAAGAAATGATAAAGTCAAAAGAAAGAATATACAAGTCACTCCACCTAAAAGTACTAGTAAACATTCAACCACTTCAAGAGGTAACATAGGACCAAGAATCAATATTACTGAGGGAATAAGTCCAAGCTGCATTGAAAACATTAGTGGAAATCAAACTTCTATGATTAACATTACTAATTAAAATGTTTTGACGAGCTGATGAAGCAATGGAAACATCACTCATCTTTGACAAAGGATTTGGAAGACAGCTAATTCTACCTGGTCACCTAAGTGGAAAATGTTTGCATTTTGCCCATTCCAAAGAAAGATGAACCAACCGAATGCTCAAATTATATAACACTATCACTAATAAGATGTGCAAGTGACAGTTTACTGAAGAGCATCCAAGAACGGTTACCACAGTTCATTGACAAGAAGCTTCTGGAAATTCAGCATGTGAATCAAGGGATATCATTGTTAATGTCTGACAGATCTTGGCTCAAAGCAGAAAATATAATATAGATGCTAACTTATGTTCATAGGTTATAGAAAACATTTAACTATTTGAATCATAATATTCTATTGGTACTCTTAAGAAGAATGGGAATTACAGAACACTCACGCAGAACCTGTACATGTTTCAAGAGGCAGTTTTGTACCAACAACACACGAGGATATCAAAAGTAAAGAAGGCTGTGTGTGAGGGTTAAGTCCTAGAACCATATTTATTTGATGAGAGAACTTGGATTATATAAAGAAAAATATGGAATCGGAATTTGAGGAAGGCATTATGCACATGACACAATCTTGCTTGCTGAAAGTGAGGAAGTCTTTAAGCACTTGCTGATTAAGATCAAAGGTGACAGACCTTCAGTAAAGATTACTGGTCAATGTAAAGAAAGTTTAAATCCTCATTCTGGACCAATATAGAATAGGATAAACAGAGGAAAGATAGAAGCTGTCAAAGATTTTGTCTTACTTGAATCCACAACCAATACTCAAGGTAACAGCAGTAAAGAGATCAAATGACACATTTCACTGGGTCCATCTGCTTCCCTAAACTTTAATATATTGAAAAGCACAGATATTATTTTCAGTATTTTGTGAACCTGACCCAAGTCATCATATTATCAATCACCTCATAAATGTGAAAGTTGGATATTGAATAGGAAAGCCTACATAAAAATGGAAGCATTTTTATAAGGTGTTGGGGAAGAAGCTCAAAAATACCATGGACTGCCATAGGACCAAATAAAACTGTTTTGGAACAAATGCAGCCAGAATGTCTTAGAAGGAAGGAGGGGAAGATTGCCCTATACTTTGAACCATGAATGAGGAGAGACAAGTCCTCAGAAAAGGACACGGTGCTTGGTAAAGTTGAGTGGCAACAAAAAAGAGGAAGGGTCTCGACGAGATGTAGAGGTTCAATGGATGCCACACGGGCCTCAACATCAGAGCAGCCTAGTCCAGCTTGTGTCTTGCATGGAGGGTGGCTATCAGTTGGTACTGACTGGACAGTAGCTAAGAACTGACTTTTCTAACTAAAGCATGAACTGAGAATCGGTACTGTGCAATGCCATGAGGAACAGACCAAGTCAGCCACAGTCCTCACTGTACATTTGGATGGCTTATAGGGTGCAACTTCACAGATATTTTAAATGTATGTCTCCAGAGAATGGTGATATGTATAGGATCAGTAAGTAGATACTTCCATGGTTGTGGTTTTATCATTTGTATTATCTTCTTTTATAAAAATGAATAAAAAGGAAAAGGAAAGTATAATTTCAGAAAGTGGGTATCAACACAAAGAGGTAATAGTTACCACCCTGCTCGGAAAAGTGTAACTAATTTACAATACAATGTAGCTGAAATGACAAATTAAATTGTGAAATTAAGTTGACCACATTTGTGTAGGTTCCCCTCACTCCTATCAATAAACAGATATTGAAAGGCATAGGGAATTATAAAAGCTGGATTCAAAGAACATCCAGTAACCTGCTTCACTGGTAGATTTCTCCCATTGAAAGTTTCAGTTGTGTATCTCTGCTCTTCTGCATTTTAACTTTATCTGAGTTTTTTTTTTTGTCCTGAGAAAAGTGTTTATAGTTCTCTCAACCTGACAGGTTTACCTTACCTCCTGAGACAGCCTTAGATCTGTCAGCTTTGCAACTTGCTACACTTCTCCCCCTATTTTGGCTGTGAAAAATATCTTGAGCTTTAAAAACAGCTATCCACACTCACTTGAAATGTGATAATTTTTATTAAAATATATAGTGCCCAAGAACATTTCACTAGCATATATATAACCATAAGTAGATATGTAGTTTTTGACAAAGTCAAAATGAAATCAAAACTAAAATGAAAATTATTATTGTAATTTCCACTTACAAAACTTTATATTATGTATCTTCTTTTTTCCTTTGTCATAGACCTGCTCATTACATTTCAAAGGAAATAAACATCACTGAAATTATCAAAGCCATCATTGTTTTATCGTTCTCCAAAATCACTTAAGGATGAGTCTAGGGAACATTTTAATTTAGATGCTAATAATTTCTACTAGTAATATAAATAGTATGTCAATAGATCCAAAGAAAACTTCAAGAGATCTCAAAAATATAATGTTGCAAATATATGACAAACATAAGAAGCTAATAAAAACCAGGTGACAGAATTGGGTCAGAATTCAGTGTTTCTTAAAATAAAACTATCTAAGTCCACTGATATTTTAAGAGTACATAGCATTCTGAATCTAAATAGATTTTCAATCTTAGGGATTTATTGTTCAGAGAGCAATGGAATAATTGAACAATGAAATGCTATCAATTTACTTCAGGACACAAGAATATGCATACTATACTTTGGACATATTATGAGGAGGGACTGATTTTAAAAGAAAGATATGCTTGGTAAATAAGGTCATGGTAAAGATCTCCAATGAGATGATTGACACAGTGGGAGAAGCAATGGTCTCATAGCTAGTCACAGTTAGAAGAGCTGCCAGACAAAGTGACATTACCTTCTGTTGTAATTGGGGTTACTCTGAGTCAGAACCAACTCCTTGGCACATAAAAGTAGCAACAGAATTCATTAATAAACATGCAAGTAAATTATAATATCTCTTTGTGTATACTATCTACACAAAAGAGATTCGTTGTCATCAAGTCAATTCTGATTCCTAGAGAACCCATAAGACAGGGTAGAAATTGCCACCGTGTGTTTCTGAGACTGTAATTCTTGATGGAAATGGGGAGGTTCACCTTTCCCCCCGTCAGCGGCCAGCACGTCTGAACTGCTGACTCTAGGGTCAGTCATCCAACATGTAATCATTATGTCATTAGGATGCCCATTGCCTACATAACCCAAAATGATCATGCTTAACTCTCTGTATTTGACCACTATCCCAATTTTCCTACAGTCACACCTAGCTCTTTTCTAGTTCTAAACATTTGAAGATTTTCACAGTGAACTGTCTTTTATTTGAATAGTGCTCCATGCAACTGCAGCTCCCGGAGTCTTTGCACAACTCACATCACCGTGGTTGACTTATTTTCAAGAAATCAGCTGGTCCTCAGCCATATTTTTAGTGCCCTAGGCCCTGAGGAGCCCGTGTGCTGACAGTATCTCAGATAATGTACTGTTTCTTTATTTATGCTTTCAGTATATGAATATATTTCAAAGTTATGCACAAGGGTTTAAGTAGGTCTGTCTCCAAATTGGGAAGCTGGATTCCTCTTTGTTGTCTGTTCTTAGTATGGAAGCTTCTCTGAAGTCCACTTTGGGGGAGTCTGTTGACTTTTAAAATACCTGACACTGCCAGGGCAATACACAGTGCATCATAGAAGACAAACAGGCAGACAAGTGGTGAATTTAGGAAAAATGGAAGTGGTCAAAAATGAAATGAAACACATGAAGATGTATATCCTAGGTATTAGACAACTGGATTGGAGTAGTTTGGGGCTATTTTGAATAAAAGTCATTTGATTTACTCTGCCAAGAGTAACACAATTGACAGGAATAGCATGACATTCATTGTCAGTAAGAGTCTTGTTAAATCTAACGTGAAGTGCAATACTATCTGTCATTGGATATTATCTGTAGGCCTTCAAGAAAGTCCAATCAATACAGCCATTATTAAAATTTAAAGATCAAACACAAGAACTACTTGGGAAGAAATTGAAGAATTCTGCCAATGACTTCAATTAGAAATTGATCAAGCATGCAATCAAGATACATTGGCAGTTATTGGTAATTAGAATGCAAAAGCTTGAAACGAAGAAGGAAAAACTGTAGTTGGAAAAGATGGAGTTGGTAATTGAAATGAAGCTGGAGATTGCATGACAAAACTTTGTAAAACCCATTAGTGTATATAGGAAATACCCTTTTTCAACAACACAAAGGTGACTGTGTACGTTGCCTTCTCTAGATGGAATAAATGGAAATCAAATTGACTACATCTGTGGGAAGACACAATTGAGGAGCTCAAAATCAGCATTTAAAACCAGACAATGGCAGACTGTGGAACACCCCCATTGTCATATGCTAATTCAGGATAAAGCTGAAGAAAATAAAAGAAGTCCACAGGAGCCAAAATACCATCTCAATCTATCCCACCTGAAATTTGAGAACTTCTCAAGAGTGAATTTGACACCTTCTGCACTCGTGACAGTGGACATGGTGAGCTGTGGGAGGACATCAACATCGTCATTCAAGAGGAAATCAAAGGTCACTCATTAAAAAGACAGGAGACCAAATAAGGAGCAAAGTGTAGGTCAAAAAGACTGAAATTTGCTATTAATTTTAGAGTAGCAAAAGTGATTGTAAAAAAGGATGAAGTTAAGGAGCTGAATAAAATTTTGAAAGGATACTTGAGAAGACAAAAACAAGTATTATAGCAAAATGCATGAAGACTTACAATTAGAAAACCCAAAAGGAAGAACACATTTGCCATAGTTGAATATAAAAGAGCTAAAGAAAAATTTAAGCCTCAAATTGCAATTTTGAAAGATTCTATAGCACACCATTAAATGAGGCATTGAGAGACGATGGAAAGAACACATGGAGTCACTGTGCTGGAAAGAGCCAGTCCACAGTCCACCATCCCAGGAAGTGCCATCGGACGAAAACTGATAGTGCACAAGGGAGGAATTCCAGCTAATTAATTAGCCAAATGAATTAGTTCGTCAAAAAATGCTTTGAGAATCTATTGAGTACCCAATAAAATGTTTCAGAAAACTGAACTAGCATTGGGAACACTTGTGTATTCCTGTAAGACAGCTATCTAGCCAAGTGACTGAATAATATACATATTTGAGTCTGTTCCAAAAAAATATGGCCCAACACAATGTTCAAACTATAGAATTGCAACAATATTTATAAATACACAGAGAACTGATAGTAATTTGGGCTGGATTTGAAAGAGAACATGGAACAAGGGATATCATTGCTGATATCAGATGGCTCTTGGATAAAAGCAAGGAATATCCAGAAAGATGCTTACTAGTGTTTAATTGACTGCAAAAAGGAATTTAACTGTGTGGACCTTAAAAAATGTGGTAGACATTGAGAAAAATGAGAATACGTAATACCTCATTGTACTCATTCAAAACTTATACTATTGCAGTTATGTGAACAGTACAAGGAAGTATCACATGGCTTAAAAATCAGGAATGGTATGCATCATGGTCGCATCCTTTCACCATACTGTTCAATCTATACACTGAGCAACTCATCAGAAAGACTGGATTATATAATGAAGTGTATGGCATCAGGTTTGGAAGAGGGCTTATTAGCAACATTTGGCAGATGACACAACCTTGCTTGCTGAAAGTTAGGAAGACCTGAAATAGTTGGTGATGAAGATCGGTTGGTGATTGTAGCCTTCGGTGTGGATTAGGGCTCAATATAAAGATCAAAATCCTCACAACTGGACCAAGAGGCATTTTAAACAGAGAAAAGCTAGACATTGCCAAGTACTTGTTCTTGCTTGGGTTCACAATCAATGCTCAAGGAAGCAATCAAAAGATGTATTGCATTAGGTAAATAAGCTGCAAAACATCCTTTTAGAGTACTGTAGAGCAAATACATTTTTATGAGAACTGGGGTGTACTTAACCCAAACCATAGTATTTTTCATAGCATCACATGCTTGTGGAAGTTGGACATTGAATAAGGAAGACTACAGAAGAATAGATGTATTTGAATTGTGGTATTAGAGAGGAATATTTAAAGTAACACGGACTGGTAAAAGTACAAATTGATCTGTAATGGAAGAAGTATGGCCAGAATGCTCTGTAGAGGCAAAGATAGAAAGATTTCTTTCTACATGCTTTGGGTATATTGTCCAAATAGAACAGACATCATATTTAGTAAAGTGGAGGGGCAGTCAATGAGGAAAGCCATCGATGAGCTATCTGGACACAGCGGTTGGATCAAAAAGATCAGGCATGGGGACAGTTATGAGGCTGGCACAGGGTAGTGCCATGCTTCGTTCTGCTGTGCATAGGTTCACTATGGGTCAGATCCAACTCACTGGCCTAAAAATAACAATATCTGGGTAGGTTTCCTGAGAACATTTGGAGGGGTTAATGATTTTTGGGCAGGCTACCAAGGTTAGTCCTGAGATCAGTGGGTTTCAACCTCCCTAATGCCACAATCATTTAATGTAGCTTTTCATATTGTGGTGACCACCACTTGAACCATAAAATTATTTTTGTTGCTACTTCATAACTGTAATAATGCTACTGTTAGGAATCAGGTGACCACTATGAATAGATCTTTGATGCCCCAATGGGTCGTGACCCTTAGGGTAAGAACCACTATGTTAGATTTTAATTCTTCTATGTTTGGTTATAATTGGGAGAAATTAATGAAACCCAAGTGAAGGCTGAGCATGACAGTGGAACTAATGGAAAGCAAAAGGAAATAGAGGAAAGAAGCAGGAAAGAGTCATTTACAGAAGTCAAAATATGGGAATGTACAGAGGTAAATATATTTATATATAATGATAGGGAAGTATATCTATGTGAATATACTTATTGGGTGAGTATTAAGGCAGCAGATGATCATTAGGCCTCCACTCAAGTACTTCCTCAATGCAAGAACACTGTGCTCTATTAAATTGGCATTCCCACAACAACCGGAGGGCAGTGATGCCAAAAAAAATAAATAAATTGGCATTCCATGATGCTCACCTACCTGACACGATTGCTGAAGACAAATATGTGCAAAAGCACAAGTGGGGAAGAAAGCTAATGATGTCCAGCTATCAAAAAAAATACGGCATCTGGGGTCTTAAAGGCTTAAAGGTAAATAAGCAGTCATCTAGCTCAGAAGCATCAAAACGCACACGGAAGAAGGAAATCAGCCTTTCTGACCATCAGGTCTCGAAAGGATCAGTTATCTGCCATCAAAGTACACAAACATCATATCATTGTGTGTCTACCTTCCTCATATGATTGTTGAAGACAATTGTGTGTATAAACAAAAGTGGTGAAGAAAGCTAATGGTGCCCAGCTATGAAAAAATATAGCATCCTGGGTCTTAAAGGCTCTAGGGTAAACAAGCGAGCATCTAGCTCACAAGCAACGAAGCCCACAAGGAGGACGCACACCAGCCTTTGTGAACACATGGTGCTGAAGGTATCAAATATCAGGCATCAAAGAACTAAAAATTATATCCTTGTAAATGAGGGGGAGTACAGATTGGGGACCCAAAGCCTTATGGAGGTAATGGGACATCTCCTTTCAGAAGGATTGTGGGGAGGAGACGAGCCAGTCAGGGTGTAGAGTAGCAAGGATGAAACCCACAACTTTCTTCTAGTTCTTCCATGCTTCCTTCCTACCTCGACTATCATGATCCCAATTCTATCTTACAAATCCTGCTAGATGAGAGGATGTGCACTGGTACAGAAAGGAGTCAGAAACTAAGGGAATCCAGAACAGATGATTTCTTCAGGACCAGTGGTGAGAGTGGCGATGCTGAGAGGGTGGAATGATTTAATGTAGTTCCTCTGGCCTTATAGTTAGTTGGCTCACATTTTAAAGGTTTTATCCTGTATTTTTACCTAAGCAGATGATAGAATCTGATGATCATGTTTATATATTATTTAAATAGGGCAAATATTTATTATTTTTGCACTTAAATGGAAAATATTATAACATGCAATCAATTTGCTCTGTGCAATATTTTGACTTCAACAAGTAAGTGATGGGAAATGCTAATGTCCCTTGATTGAATAATATTAAAAAGAGCATCTATAATTAATACAGTGGCCAACACAAATTTTGGTCCTTCAAATGCTAGACTTGCTTCTGTGTATAGTTGATTTATTGATTTCAAAAATGGCTCCAGCTTTTCTCCAACATATCATGGGTTTTAAATATAGTATGTATGCCCTTCACCACTCTTTCCTCAGCTTTTTAAATAAAATCAGGATATTTGTATGTAGTGTTAGCTAACCTGAGATACAAGCAGTGCTGTAGAGTGAATGATGGTAACTGACTGCCATATGTTTTATGTACAGCTTCTATAGGAAGACCCTTATAATATCTAAGACATTTTCAAAAATTTCTAAACTTATTGATTGATGCTGTAATTTTTGGTTCTGAGTTCTCATATTTAACACAAAGTGTCATATTAATAAGTTATAATAACTTAAGAGTTGAAAATATATTGGGACATCAGATCTAAGAAAGTAGAGCTGAGGCGATCTATCCAATGCGATTTCCTGAGTTAATACCCAGGAATAGAAAAGACAATAAGAAAAAACATTGTTGACTGTGTTTGCTAGTGCCAGGTATTCTATATTTTTTTTAGAAACTATGTAACTATGAGCATGTTGGTTTCAAGAAAATCAGACATCCTCTGGAATATTTTTATGAATTAACTATATTTTGGGGTGGAAATTGAATTCTTAAGTATGTAGTTTGAACGTCACATGCTGTGAATATCTGGGTGATATTTGAAATATCTAAAAAATCAAAACAAAACCAAATTATTAGAAAGTAAGAAATGTTTTGCCTTACCTGGCTTAGAAACAAATTATGGTGAATTGTCAAACAGTTCTATCTTCTACCTGGGGGGGGAGGGAAGTATGGTTTAAAATGAAATTTTCTTCATTACTTCAGTGAATTCAAATTCTCTTGATGTTTATTCATGAAAACCAAGTTAAGTGTCACTCTTCTCAAACTATCTGAATAGTCATTTTGCAGAAAGGAAAAGTACATCACTCCTATTATTAAGTAAAATTGTGTATTTCAGTACAATAACTTTATGCTTTTTTCCCATTTTTTCTTCTATGCACATTCACATACACACTCTCACCTCGAAGCTAGTAAAAAGTGTGAAATAACCACAGAGTCTTTATGTATGCTGGATCTTCCAAAACAACGAAAGATTCAAGGAACTCGTAACAAGATATTTTTATAGCACCAAGAAAACTTCTTATAAATAAGTCAATTCTAACTAGATATACTAGTCTCTCACTTTCTATTTTGTGTTAGGTGTATTTTTGATAACAGCAACTTTGCAACTTTTTGTTTTTTGCTTTTAAAACTATCCATTAGCAATCTAAGATGCTGATACATAAAATAATATATGTGAGGGATAAGGGGGAGAAGAGCAAAAACTTTTAGAGATTTATTAGCTGATTTTTTTTTGCTTTTTGTTACATGTGCACACTTCTCATTGAATGTAATGAGTTATAAAAATGCCATTGCCTTTTATTTGAAAATAACGCTGGGCTATTTTCTGGATTGCACTTGCCAACATCAGCAATAACAAAGTATAAACTGCCAGAAAAGGAACTAACAGAATTGGAATTTTTTTACATGAATGCTGTGCAACCAAGTTTATATTTCATAATAGTCAGAGACAATTTATCAACCAATAGACACCAAAGATGAAGTAACTTGAACAATAATACTGTTGTTTTTATTTTCTAGATCATATGCATCCAAGATAAACTAAAATGCGCGTCTTTTAAAATTTATTACAATTTGGGCTGAACCCTGGTGGTGTAGTAGTTGTGTGCGGGACTGCGGCCCACAAGGTTGGAGGTTCAAATCCAACAGCAGTTCTCCAGGAGCAAGGCTGGACTTCCTACTCCCACCAGGGCAGTGATGCCCCCAAAACAAAAGAGCAAAACAAAACAAAAATTTGTTTCAATTCTAAAGCAATTAAATCCGTGAATATTCCCTCACCTCTACATGTTGCAATGGATTCTGTGGGATATGTTTTGGATTGCTAACTGCAAGACTGGCAGTTCAAAACCACTGATGGGTCTAAAGAAAAAAGATAAAGCCGCTTGTACCCATAATGATTTGCACTCTTAGAGAGCATAAGACGCAGCTCTACATTGTTGCCTAGAGAGTGGCCGGAAGTTGGAATTGCCTAGAAGAATGTCGATTCATTTTCAGTAGCAATGTTATAAATATTTTGTAAAACTAAAATCAGGAATACAAGGTAAGATAATTTTAAATATATTATGGAGACCCCTTATTCTTAAACTAATAAAAATAAAAATATGGACACCAATAGTTAGTTTAGAGATCTCCTAGCTTATCTTCTATAATCATATAAATATTATTTTGTTTCTATTCTTGGAAAGTCAGAGTACAATATTTATATATTCAATCAGGAAAAAATGAACATTTTCATAGAGATATGGAATCTCTAGCATTAAAAACTGCCAGAAATATCAGTATGTAATAAGCAGTAAACCCTACTCAAAATGACAACGGCGTGCCTAGTGAAGGAGTCTCAGAAGGACATAGTATAGTGTTTCGTGTCATGAGTTATCAGTAATTGACTTTCTTCTTGGGCATAGTGTGTCATTGTGGAGGCAACAGTTACTCATATTTGCCAGGACAAAATAAGTTTGTCACATGTGTATTAGGCAATGCTTTGTCATAAATAAAGATTAGGTTAGCTTTTTTTCAGTCCAATATGGTTACACAGTGAATTTGCTTGCTGTTAATGTTCTGTAGAATTGTTTCTGTTCAACAGGAGAATATCAATCCTCCATTGGCATTACCATAATAGATCCTTGAAATCATATGCTTCTTTTCCCCTTATCATTGATCATTGTACTACAAAATGTTTCTCTCAAAATGCACATCCCTTTTCATTTTATGCACAAACAGTAGGAGATATAAAATATCTTCTGAGGAAAATATGTACCAATGTCTTCAAACAAGCTTATTCATATGTCAGCTACCCTACAGATATCATAAGAACTAAACCAACAAAAGCAATAGCCCTCACATCTATGGAGCCAATTATGATTCACAATAACTCCGTAGAACAGAATAGAACTGCATCGATTGGTTTCTGAGCTTATAAAAATAAAATTTCTATAAGTAGGAATTGACTTCATGAAATGAATTTGATATTAAGGTTTAGGATATCTTGTAGTGATGTTGCACAACCTAACATGTAATCTAGTACATCACCAGGGCTTCTTGAAGATAGCACATAGGAAACATTAGCTTTATCTTTAGAAAATAAATAGAAACTATAAAGCAAAATGTGTAAGCAAAAAAAATAACTATATTTAGTCATTTAATAAAATGTTTCTGACAACAAAAGTGCATAAATGAGAAATTTGGGGATAATCACTTTAGAAATATTTTTGAATTGATTAGTCATATTTGACTTCTAATTGAGATTTTCCCTTCAAAACTTTTTCTTGAGATACTTAAATTTCTCAGTATTATTTTGAAGTGATTAATATTGAATTCTCAATTTATACACATATACATCTAAAAAGCAAAATAAGATAAGAATATTAGGACCAACTGAATGTCAAAACTAACTATTCAATTGCATGAAAAAGATTACTCTCCTTTCTTTGTTGTTACTAAATCAAATACATTATGTTTTTCCACTCAATAATTAGACATGTATTGAAAATATCTATTTGTACCATTATTGGCTTTCCTGACACTTGTGAATTTATGCAATAGTATATGTGGTCTTGAGCATTGTTTATCAACATAATTGGTTTCTTCTAACCACATACTCATACTTTTCCTAGCAGTTTTTATATTGAAATAAAATATTCTGATCATATTCATTTTTTCCTGGTTTTGATCTGTCAACTGTTCCTTCCTGCTTTCAGAAATAAGTTCGCAAATGTATATAATCTTTTGAAGCATCCTTGGTACTTTAGTAATGCCATTTTACTTTCAGAAGTTCAGGGAAGTAAAACTTGAGACACTCTACCTTATATAATGATCATTACTCTGACGAATAAAGAAAATTG
Source organism: Nesogale talazaci (assembly GCA_004026705.1). Lineage (NCBI taxonomy): Eukaryota > Metazoa > Chordata > Mammalia > Afrosoricida > Tenrecidae > Nesogale > Nesogale talazaci. The sequence continues at coordinate 67,305 of PVJH01005878.1, forward strand.
GGATTTAATCACTATTTTAGGTTGGATTGACAAGAGAAACCAATCCAGTTACACTTATGTATTTGTAATAAAGGGCTTTATATCAGGAAGTAATTGTATGAGGGGGTATCTCTATCTAGTCATTTTAATATTATAATGGGGAATAATACATTTTAGTATTGTTCTGACCACAAAATAATCAATTGTTTTTCTGAAATATATTCTGAGATAATGATGATCAGTCACCATAATCATTTTATCTTGGCTAAAATTATTTTTGCTTTTTTATTTATAATGTAGCATATCAATCTACATTGTGACACATATAGAATATACACATATATGCAATTGATAGAATTTCTGTTTACATTTCCCCCAAACGATTTACTTTTGAATTATAAGAGACACTAGAAAATGTTAGCGTACACTTAGGATGCATTCCACATAAGTAATACAATTAGGTTAAAGGAATTGCTTCTGCTGAAGAAAAACTGATTGCAGTGCCATCAACACTGACTCGGAGTGACTCTCCAGGGCAGGGCTGAGCTACTCCTGTGGGTTCCTGAGGGGGCAGCTGTCTCTCTTGGAGCTGCTGCTGGCTTTGTACTGTTCCTTGAGGCCAGCAGCCCAACCGATAACCCTGTGCTACAGGAGGAAAAAAGGAGAGAACAATGCCATTCATTTTAATACTTTGGTGCAGATGTTGCAAAATTTTATTTATTGGAGTAGAGGGTAATTAGTGAATTAGAAAACCCTTCTATATGTTTTTGTACAAATATATGTATGTATACATACATAATAATAGTAAAGTGTCCTGTATGTGTAATAGCATATTTGTTGTTTCCAATACTACACAATCAGTTTAGCATATATACATGAAAATAATATATTCTGAGTTCCAATAAATGTAGGCATAATGTATTCCGAACAACAGTCTTTGAACACTAACATATTTTCCACTTTATTTTATTTTGCATGAATATCTCTGTACAATTTTCTATGTTGGAATGTATGTGTCTTTGTACCTATTAAAATTGAAAGACTTTCTTTGAGACAGTACATATGTGTTTCATATACATATTAATGTGTTACATCTACTTCCTATTACATCTACTTTCAAAGTAGATTTTAAAAGCTCAAATAAAATTGTACAGTAATTTTGCAGAAGATTTGTTTTATGATTTTCCGTAACCCCTGAAGTTTATATCTTACAACCATAATTTTTGGCTACTTCCTTTGAATCTCATAGTATATTTGTAATAATATCTATTAGTAAATATAATCTCTACCAACATTGCCAAACATATAAAGTATGTGTTCTTCTAAACAGATTTGCATTCACATTTTTTTCACCTAATGAAAATAAAATATAGAGAGAGAAGGGTAGTTTTCTAATGTCAAGTTTGTAGGAGACTTTAAACATAAATCTCTTTATCTTCAGAGGAAATATAAAATATTAGCTAATTCAGGTAGCAGGTTATGTGAATATTCATTAGGAAATATTTGCTTTTTAAATGTATACAAATGTATAAATATATACAAGAAAATGTATACAAGGACAATTCATTGAACTGAAGAACTATTTTGCCACAAATGAGATCTCCTCTCATACAAATATACCAGAGATTTCTGTACAGTACATATTGGAGTAAGAGTAACTAGAGTAAATGTCATATAAGCTACTTTTTAAAAAGTATAAAATGTAAGCTAATTTCGAGATTAAGCGATTTCATTTGTATTTTTCACTTGATGCCTTTTTTTACATCCAAAATTAAGTCTCAAGTTGGAAACAGGATGGTTATTAAAATAAGGCTCTATCAATACTCAATGCTTGAATTAAACTAAATATTTTACAAAAATTTTGTGAAATATCTCAAAAGACATTTATTCCAATCCCCTACCCCAATATATATTTATAGAAATCTTTGACTATCTTTTTGAAAATAGATCTAAATTGTTGCAAGCTAGTTTTTGTTTCGGTTCAATTTTTTTAGTGGTGGTTTAATTGTTCTAATATATATTTTGACAACATCTCCCCACACCTTGGTGCATTTTTTTTAAATTTAGGAGAATATTTTATTCATCATGGTATTCCAGTTCAATGATAGAGATATTCATATAAGGAATATTATTAGGTAATATGCAATATTCAAATATTTAATTTGACAAAATGCTTTCTAAGTTGGAAGTTGGAAAAGCATGAAAAAAGTTTACTTATTTGCTTTCATGTTTTTCAAAAATTGTATTCTAGCTTCAGAGCTTATTAAGCAAATTATTTGGCTTTTGCTTCTTAGTTACTTCTATAAAATGAGCTGTTGGATTAGATAATTTATGAGAGTTGAACACAGCAACACTGTATATTATAACACAATTCTCCCTACATTGTTACTTGGAATTAAATGATTTATGGGACCTTATTTAATTATTTAAATGTAAGTTTCTTACTAGAGTACCTTAAGTCAGAGACCTCTGTATTCTACTGGATTCTCTCAGTTGTGCTACAGCAGAATAATTCTGCAAGAATCTTCTTAAAAGCTAAAAGAATTGGATGTAGACTGTGGAATCTCAATATCCCGGAACGAAAAGAGAAGTTCTTAGCAGGAGAATCAATAAGGAACAACAACAAAAAAGTATTAAAAAATGTGAATACAGTCCCAGGGAGAGGAATCAAAGTGGCTCACACAAAGACACAGCACTGACCACATTAATCAACTGGAAATGGTTCAGAGAAAAGACTTCACAATTCTCATAATAAAGGTAGCAGTTCAGAGAAGGCTTTAAGAAAATGCTTTGAGGTTGGTTGATCTCCCAGAGGGCATAAGACAGCCAAATGTGGAAGTGTTCATAAAACAAAGAGATAAAAGAAAACACAGTTTGAAAGATCTCAGTGCATGCTGACCCAAACTTATCACCTTTGAAGTTTTGTGAGAACGAGATGTTTAAATAGCTAAATCGAGGGAAGGGTCATAATATTAAGCTACATCCACTAGCTTGAATGAAAGGGGTTGGGATGGAGGTGAGGGTGGACGAAGACCAAGCTAAGGACTAAAGACTTCGAGTAACGTTCTTGGGTTACAAAGGTTTGATTTATAGTTAGAACAAATAATTATTCTTTATAAGATGCTTAAAATGAATGCATACTAGCTTCCTAATCTTGTTTAAAAACTGAAATAAACTTGATCCTCTTACTTGTCCTGATGATGACTTGAATTTCATATAAACTAAAATGGAAGAAGGAACATAAGCTGATTTTCTTTAATGATAAATAAATGTATATAGAATTATTACAATTACTAAATTGTATGATTTATTTATTTTATAAATTTAGACTCGGAACTAAAAGGGAATAATTAAAAACAGACTAATTTCCAATGGATGGAAACAGACACAAAGATATATGAAAAGATTTTGCGAAACCCAAGGGAAATATATGTCCATCTCCTATTCAAAATGAGCTAAAATATACCTCTTCTAAATTACAGAATGTGTGTTTAAAGAACTCAAAAAAGAGTTTTACTTGATGTGTCAGACTGGATATTCTAGAGAAACAAAATCAATTCTGTTCATATTTATATGAAAGAATTTTAAATCAAGAAAGGGACTTAGCCCAATCCAGCTCAAGCCCATGGGTTCAATACTAGCCAGTAACTCACAGACTCACCAACTTTCGATGGGTGAAGCAGCAATGTGGAACAAAAAGCTAGAAGATCACAGGCTGATGGTTGCAGAACCTTGTGACCCCCAAGGTCCACAGGAACATGGCAGGATCCTGACATTCCTATGACTCACTGAACACCTCATCCCTTTGCCTCTTGGATGAGATACAGAACCAAATGAAGTAGAAGGGTGAGAAGGAGAGAGATGTTGTTAGTATCTCACTTATTTAAAAATACCATATTCTCAAGAAGGTGACATGCTTAACAGATTGAATTCCACCCCTACCTTTACACAGGTGACATCAAGTTGACATAGCATCTAATCATCACACTTGGGATCAAACATAGGTCACCAAAATCTTATACTATGGGAGTAGCAGACACAAGAGAGAGAGAGAGAGAGAGAGAGAGAGAGAGAGAGAGAGAGAGAGAAAGAGAGAGAGAAGATACACACACAGAGAAAATTTATGTAGCAAACAACTGTTAAAATGTTTTTGTCTTGCTTTGTTTTTACCATGAAATTTATTTCTCCTAAATCTCTCTCTTGATTTTTGCCCTTTCTTGTATTTCTTTTTTTTTTCTTTCTTGTATTTCTAAAAATAATCTCCAGGGAATTGTCTATAAGCATTTAACAAAATTGTTCTTTCATTAATATCTAGTTTAAATTATTTTAGCTTCTGTATAGATAAATAATCACATGGCTTAACAGGCATATTTGAAAGGCAAATAAAACAATATAGATTAAAATAGGGTAATGAATAACAGGCAAGTTAAGTTTATAACCTATAAACTTAAGAAAGAAACATCTAAGAATTATTGAAGAATGTTAATATGATATCAGTTATATGTGATACATTTAAATCTAATTTAAAACAGCTGTTGTGTCAGGTCAGGTTGACTAAAGAAACAAATCCAGTGGCATTTATATATGTGCAAGACAGAGCTTTATAGTATGAAGTAATTATATATCATCTCAACAGAGTCTAACTCATGTCCTTAAATCTGATAAAAGTCTATAAATCCATCTTCAGACTCACACAGCCATATGTAATAATGCAGAATGCAGGAAGTTCACAGACTGCTCAGTCATGTAGATCCAACGGTGGTGGTAGTATCACAAAATTCTGGCAGCAACCAGGATCCTCCAGGAAGAAAGTAGGGAGAAGGGAAAGTTCCCAGCACACTCCCGATGAGGCCATGTCCACATAGAGACACCATCAGACTGTGTCCTGATCGACAGGTTGGATATCATCCCCTACACTTTTATATATCTTCCAGTTGAATGAATTTATATAACTATCAAATAAGTTAATTGATGAAAAGAAACATATGCGTTCTCAGAAGGGGATATTAGAATTACTTAAATGATGTAATTGAATTTCAGAACCCACTGTATTAAAGGAAGAATTTGAAGATGCACTAAAAGCATTTTAAAAAAACAAGGCTCCAGGAATTAATGGGCTATCAAATTAAATGTAACAACAAGATGATGAAGTGCTAGAAGCACTCAAATGATTCATTAAAAAAGGGGAGAAGGAAAAGGAGGAGCTTATACCCAAAGCTCAAGCGGAAAATATTTGGAAATGAATATGACAACATGTGTACAAATATATTTGATACAATGATATATTGAATGTTATAAGAGCTGCAAGAGTCCCTATAAAATCATTGAAAAAAATGTTCAACTTCCAAAACAATATAATTGATATCATATATAAGCATGCTGAAGATCATTCAATAACTGTTGCAACTTATTAATAGGGAGCTGTTGGAGATTCGGACCAAATTCAGAAGGAGATATGGCAAGAGAGATGCCATTGCTGATATCAGATGGATGTTGGTGGAAAGGAGAAAGTATTAGAAAGACATTTGCATATTTTTCATTGACTATGACAAAACATTCAACTGTGTGCATCTTAACTTTGGATAACCTTGAGAATAATGGGATTTCTAGAATACTTCATTGTGCTCAAGTTGAACTTGTACATGGATCAAGAGGCAGTTGTGGGAACCAAAAACTAGATAGTTCAAAATCAGGAAGGGTGTGTGTCAGGATTATTTCATCTCACAATACTTATTTACTCTGTCTGCTGAGCAAATCATTACAGAAGGTAATCTGTATGAAAAAGAAAATTGCATTAATTTAGAGGAAGATTTATTAATAACCTGTGATGTGCAGAGGACACAATTTGCTTGCTCAAAATGAGGAAGACTTGAAGTATTTGTTGATGAAGATCAAAGATTGCAGCCTTCAGTATGTACAGTAGAACTCTGAAGCTAAATGCTAATCCATTGTAGAAGGAGTGTTGAGATGTCATGAAGTCAATTTTACTCATAAGAAATAACTGAAAATGGATGAATCCATTTGTTCTTGACCATCATATGCTTAGCCTAACCTCACCTTTTTATACCAAACATTACTCAGAAATTTCAAAGTAAATAAATTCACAGTTAAATAATGCATTTAAACAAGAAGCATAACATTGCAAATGTTTTGAACAACTACACTATAGCCTATACTTCGAGACTGATGAGGATCAGGATCTGTGGACATGGATGTAGAGAGGAGGGATGGAAAAAGAGTCATTGTTTGGAAGGGGAATTCCCTTCCATAAAAATCAACTGGGAGCTGATTTTCAGGAGGATTATTTCCCTTCTTTTCCATTTTACACTAGGACCTGGCTAGTTTTCTCTAGAAAAATCTGTCTAATCTGGTTTGCTGGTGGCATTTCCCATACTGTTTCTTAACTTATCATCAATAATTTCAATAACACGGTTAATCAGCTTATCATGGTGATTCTTTCCAAAAAACTCTTTCTGAGAACCCATGTTTTTTATCAAAAACTGTACAAAATGCCACAACAACTAAATTATAGAAAAATGCTTGGAACACAGTTGCCAAAAGTTTGAACAGTGTAGACAAACAATGCCAACTAAGGCCTAGTGACCAAAACATGAACTCCATTTGTATCCAAAAAGCATGTGCTTTGGGTAGGATTCTGATGTTTTGTTTGAGCTCTGAGGCAAAATTTTCTCACCATTTTGCATCAAATCTGATGCAAGCATTGATGTGGTCAAGTACTGTGTTCTACTGCATTATAATTCAATGTAAAGAACTCCAACATCTTCACAACTGGACCAGTTTATAAATGGAAAAGGGAGAAGAGATTGAAGCTGCTATGGACTTTCTCTTGCTTGCATCCATAATCAGTGATCATGGAAGCAACTGTCAAGAGATCAAAAGACCAATTACATAAGGTAAGTCTGCTGCACAATACCTCTTCAGAAAATTGAAAAGCAACGATGCTATTTTGAAGACTAACATCTGCCAGATCCTAGCCATGGTATTTTCAATCACCTCATATGCACATGAAAGCTTAATATTGAATAGGGAAGACTGAAGCAGCATTGATACTTTTGAGTTGTGGTACTGGAGAGAAGTTATGAACAATGGATGGCTTAAAGGATAAACTCCTCTGTCTTGGATGCACCACAGCCAGATATTTCCTCAGAAGCAAAGAGGGCAAGAAGTTTTCTTGCATATTATGGACATATTATCAGATGAGACCAGTTTCCTCAGATGACATCATGTTTGCTAAAGTGGAGGGGGTGGGGGAAAAGGAAGGCTCTCAAAAACACTGGCTGCAACAATGGGCTCACGTATAGGAATAATTGATAGTGCCTGGCTACCAAAAGAAATAATATCTCGAATCTTAAAGACTTGAAGGTAGACAAGTGGCAAGATAGCTGAGAAGCAACAAAGTCCACATGGATGAAGCACAGCCACCTGTGTGATCATGAGATGTCAATGGGATCAAGCATCAAAGACCCAGAACAAAATATCGTATTAATGTGAATGAGAGGAAGTACAGAGTGGAGACCCAAAATCCATCTCTAGACAATTGGATAGCTATTAATAGAAGGGACACAGGAAAGAGAAGAGCCAATGAGGATGCAGTATATTACTAAGGAGACATGCAACTTTTCTCTAGTTCTTTAATGTTTCTTCTTTCCCCCACTATCATGACCCCACCTCTATCTTACAAATCGGAGTAGATCAGAGCATTTAGATGGGCATAGATAAGAGCTGGAACCACAGAGAATCAGACACATTTAAATCCCTCAGGACCAATAATGAGAATAGCTTTACTAGGAGGATAAGGGAAAGGTGGGCAGAGAAAGGGGCAACCAATTCCATTAATCTACATATGCCCCCCTTCCAGAGGGAGAGACAAAAGAAAAGTGGGTGAAGGGAGGCATTGGTCAGTGTAAGACATGAAAAAATAATATTATTTGATAAATTATCAAGGATTCATGAGGGATGAAGGGTGGAGGATGGGAGAGTATGAAGAGTTGATATAAAGTAGAAAGAAAATATTTTGAAAAAGATTACAGCAACACATGTACAAATGTGCTTGACATAATGGATGCCTAGATGAACATTAGAGGACAGATGACTGGTAGTGGTTTCTCTGCCTCTTCTGCATATATACCCAGCAGGAGGATTGCTGGGTCATATGGTAGCTCTATTTGCATCTGTTTTAGAAATCATCAAATCAATTTCCATAGAGGCTGTATGTACCTACAGGTCCACCAGCAGTGGATGATTGTTCCTATCTCACCACAACCCCTCCAACACTTGCTTCCTGATTTTTTAAATTGGGTTATCTTTGAAGGTGTTAAGTGGTATATCTTAGTTGTTTTAATTTGCATTTCTCTTATGGTTAATGATCTGGAACTTTTTCTCATATGCTTATTGGCCATTTGGTTTTCTTCCCCTGGGAAACTTCTGTTCAAGTCTTTCACCCAACTTCTCAGTTTTTCTCTTTGTAATCTTGCAGAGTATTGTATATTTTAGTAATAAGAACTTTGCCTGGTGTGACATTGCTAAAGATGTTTTTTCAGTCAGTGGGTTCTCTATTACTGCCTTTGTGAATGTCAGTTTTTGACTTTTCTGTTTTTGTATTCATTCCTATTTTTGATAACCTATGCCAAGGCTCTCAGGTCAGTCTCAATTCCCTCACTAATAGCCCTAATTTGGGTGGAGGTTACCTCAAGGTCTGTGATCCACCATGAATTTATTCTTGTGCATAGAGTGAGGTAAGAAACTTACTTCATTTTTCTGCAGGTAGACCTCCATTTTTCCAGCACTATTTATTGAAGAGGGCATCTGCTTTTCATTGATATTTTTAGGGTATTTATCGAAAGTTAGTTGCCTAAATTCTGATGCTTTTTTTTCTGTGTCTTCAGTTATTTTCCCTTGGTCTGAATATCTGTCATTATATCAATACCACACTGTTTTGACTACTATGCCCATATAACACATGCTAAAGTCAGGTAGAGCAAGCTCTCCCACTTTGTCCTTCTGCTTAAGGTGTTTTCGGCTAATTTCTGGAGTTTTATTGAATATGCAGTGGCATTTGACTATGTGGGTTATAACAAACTACAAGTAGCCTTAAGAAAAAATGGGAATTCCAAAAACTTAATTGTGCTCCATCAGAATCTTCATGTGGATCAAGGGACAATTGAAAAAACAGAACAAGGGAATAGCTTGACACTTACATAATCTGTCAACTGGAATGAAAGGGTGAAGCCTAGCCTGGCAATCAGGTTTCGGTTGGATGACCATATTTGGAGGCATGACAAAGATAAGTAGTTCATTGGTGGTAACTCTCAGTCCCTCTGCCTTCCCTTTCCTTCTGTCAAGACACTCAGAGAGCTTGAGGATACACATGGAGACCCTCACCAGTTCTGATATGCTTCTATTGCCACTGGATGCACACGAATTTCCATCCACTGTTCCATGATCTTCTAGAATTCAGTGTCAGTGCATGTGTTGCAAAAGTCTGAAGAAGAATTTATCAACTGGTACTGGATTTATGGGCTAATATCAGACATAGGGACTTGATCTCAATCAGACTGGTATGTTTTCTCAATAAGCAATCTCCCTTTGATATACAGTTGTCTCTTACACATATGAGTGTCAACGAATTTGTTTCACTAGTCTACCAGACTAACACATATTCATGACTTAAAATTCATGGTTTAAGAAAGATGTGTGGCATCATTGTGCTTTATCACAATACACATTCAATCTGCATGCTAGATCAAATAATCAGGAAAGCTGGATTTTATGAAGATGAATGTGGCATATGGTTTGGAAGTAGTCTTACTAATAATATGAGACATGCAGGTGATGCAAATAACTTGTTGAAAGTGAGGAATATTGGAAGTATTTGCTGATGAAAAATCAAGAATCACAGTCTTTGATATGGATCATAACTCAATGTAAAGGATAAAATAATCCTCACAGCAAGACAAATAATAAACATCATGGTTAATGGAGAAAAGATTGAATCTGTGAAGGATTCTAGTGTGATTGATCAACAATTGATGGGAGTAGCTAATGGAAGCAACTTTCAAGACATTAAAGGAAGAATTCCAAGGGGAACATGTGCTGTAAGAAACCACCTTAATTTAAAGAAAAGCAAGGGCATTACTTGGAGAACAAAGGTGCACCTGACCTATGCCATGTTCTTTTCAACTACCAAATATGTACAGGGAAATTGGACATTGAATAATAGATACTAAAGTACTAGTGATGCATTTGAATTATGGTTCTGACTAAGAATTTGAAAAGTATCATGGGTTGTCAGACAATAAAGAAATCTGTCTTGGAAGAAGTACAGCCAGAGTGCTCCTTAGAGAATCATTGAGATAATACTGAGATTTTTGTCTCATTTTGACTCTGAACATGTTTTCAAAGGAGACAATTCCATGAAGGAAGTTATCATGCTTCCTAAGTAGAAGGACAACTAAAGGAAGAAGGCCCTACACAAGATCAATTAACACCGTGGCTACAACAGTGGGCTCAAACCTAACAACCACTGTGAATACTGTTTAAGACCAAACAGTGCTTCCTTCTTTGGTAAATAAAGTCCACCTGAGTCATAACTGACTCAACAGCACCTACCCCCACCAACCAGTGTATGTTAAAAGAGGTCCCCTGTGCTGCAGGTTAAGTTTTGTGTTGCCAAATGTAATAAGCTCACCCAATGTACAGCAGACATTATCTGCTTCTCTAAATATCTAGTTTCATAGACCCTATCTTGTGGACCTATGAGTCAAGATTGTACCTTTGGCAGTGGATTTAGTTTGTAATGAAATTTGGGATGTGGATTTGCAACTGGCTGCTAAGCTAAAAGGAGTAGTTCAAGCACACTCCAAGACTCCTGGGAAGGAGTCCTGAAGGTTTTCAGTGTTGTGGGTGGCAGTATTCACAATGGTTCTTAGGCTGCAGTCCGTTGTTGTCGCCACTGTGTGAATCTACGTGTGTAGGTTCTGCTGTGGTAGGGAGGGCACATCAGATTCCTTGACCAGCAGTGATGTACCTTCATGCAACAATAATTAGTTTGGACCTTATTTTGGTATAGTATGACATAATTCAAAAATTAGCACTCATAATGGAAATGCAATTATTTTTGTGATTCCATATTTACAACACTTTACACTAGAACTTACAACATATATGACTATAAGTTCATTTATCATTCAAATTTGGTAGTGTTGGCTATTTCTTCCCTCAGATTTCCTAAAGAGTAATTGTAAAAAGCATTTACTATTTTGCTTAGCTCAGCTATATGTCACAGTTCATCTGATCAACTCTCTCATTGTCTCAGCGTCCTAAAGAGGCATGCACAATATTCTCAGAAAGGATGTGTTTATAAATATTTTCTAATTTTCTATCTACTCTCAGTTTTTGTTCATGTTATCATTATGACTATCTGTATTGTCTGCTCAAAACAATTTCCGCCATTTTAGTAAGTTACTACATTTCTTCCCTGTTGAGTGCATTTAGTAATGCCATTTTTCTTCCCCAAAGTGCTATACTTTTCTTATTTTCTCCAATTACATTTTATTTTATCCATCACATAACTCTCACAAAGCATTTTATTTCATATATATTTTTTCTCAACATTGAGATGTAAGAAAAATAGACCTCTATATTGATGATTTCTTGAGCATATGGAAGGGAAGATTGGGGGAAAATGAGAAGCTGATAAAAATGTGTACAAAAAGAAAAATATTCTAAAAATGTTAATATTGATAATTTACACCTCCTATTATGATTGAATTATCAATATTTGATCATTTGATCAAATCATTTGATATTTGAATTGTATGCCAACAAACTGCTAAAATATTAAAAAGAAAATATTCTTCAAGTTTGAATGTCTTCTAAATCTACAACTAACCTGTTGTATAACCTTCACTTCTCTGAACTTCAGTTTTCTCCTAGAGAAATGTTGAGTCCTAATGGAACCTTTCATTTTACATCACGTGTATCGCACAATATCATTTTGAGTATTACACAAGTCCATACTTTAATGTTTTATCCAAGTGTTTGAAAAATAATAAATATTTACTCTTACTTTAATAAACATTATTTGAAGACATTGAATATGTATCTCTTCACTGTTCAGCACAAAATTTCTTAAGAGTATATGCTGAGTTAGGTATGCTACCAGATATAAACTCAAATAGCAACTTAATTGATCTTTTGGATATAAATTATACATATTATTTATGATAAAAATGGTAGATGATAGAGTGAAAATCTATATTGTGAAAATTAGATTTTCACTTATTAATTTCATCCTCTTCTTTTAAAATAAACAAATTTTGTTTTCATGACTTATCTAAATGACTATAATGTTACTCAGTATAAACACACTAGTATTCTACTCAATAGTTAAGTGCATTTTTATACTAGCAAACATATATCAATTCTCAATATATTAAATAGATATGAATGATTTATTATACTTACTTTAAGAAATATTCCTGTACACCTCTGGAATCATAATGAACCTATTTTTTTATCTAAGCCTCCTGGATAATAGCGGTGTGATTTTAATGTTTTCCAGAAGGACCTTCTGTAAACCAGTACTCCATTATGAAATAAAAATGGTGGTAGAGGCTGAAGTGTGTGAAATGCATTGCTGTCATCATACTATTAGCTGTCTCATAGCAGACATGGGCAGTGTTTCCTTCTGTTGCACACAGGATCATTATGAGCCAGATTCACTCGAGGGCACCTAACAGCAGATATTTTGGAGGGAAAGACACTACCAAAAGGAGTAGATCTTAACAATGGATTTCTCCATAACCAGACAACAGAGGAAACTTCCAACAGAACCAAACTTAGGATTTTTTATTTAGAGTTGTGCTTTCCTTTTAATAAATTTAATGAACACATACATACAGTGTCGTGTTCAAACAATCTCTCTCTCCAATATTGTACTACTAAGTTCACAACATAAAAATGTCACTTTGAGGATAGGTGTTATTATTCTTCATTGTTTTTCTTACTAACGAAACAACTTAAGTATTTCCTGACCCCCTTTGTTATTGAATACGTGGTTCTAATTTCTTTTTGAAGATTGTGAATATGCAATTCTATAGAAATCAAATCATTAACCATATAATACCATTAGTGTAAAATTAGTAGCATTATTTTGTAACATTATGAAAAATGTATGTTTTAACTAGTCCGGACAAATGATCACAATTTGTAGTATGCTATCTGAGGGTAATGCAAAAGAATTTCTACATTCCAAGCTATCTAGTGGTGAACAACTTGTGAAACAATACAGATGCAAATTAGACACTTTCCCAAAGATGATCAGTTTTTACTGACATTCATCATTATATACTAAATTATATTTAAATTAACCTATTGAATATAGCAACAGAGTTATTTCTTAGCCTGTACACTTACAGTCATTTTAAAATTCTAAGTAATTTTTTTGTCAAATAAAAATCAAAAGTAAAAAAAAAAATCAAAAGTAAGTGTGAAAAAGTGTGAAGTATGGAAAAAATGTACTCAAATTGAATTTACTGGCATGAATATTGCTTACATTTTTAATGAAAAATTTAAATAGTATAGCTTTAATTTATATTTTGGTTAGATTTGATTTACTCAAAATATCACTAAAATCAAAATACTAAAAGCATTAAAAATCCAACCATTTGAGAAAAATTAGACATACCATTACAAACACTATAGAAGAGTAGAGTAATACAGAGATTATATTATCAGCAGAGTAAATTCAGTATAATGAATTTGCTCCCAATCTTGTTAATGTCATTTACAGTCACATTTTATGCATGTGAAATCTAGATCAGTGGAGGAAGAGTAGAGGAGAATTAATCCTATTTAGCTGTGATTTTGGTGAAGAACATTTAAAACACTGTGGACTGGCCAAAAGAAAAACAGATCTGATTTGGGATATTGACAACCAGAGTGTCCCGTAACAAGTAGTTGGCAAAATTGTACAATTGTACAATAGGATGGCCCTTGGAGAAGGACATCATGCTTGGAAAAAGAGAATTCTACCCAGAAGAGGAAGACTTTTAATGAAGTTGATTGAACCAATGGCTATAGCAATCAACTGAAACATGAAAGTTATGACGATGTTGCAGTACTGGACAGTGATATACGTAGGACTGCAATGAGGCAGAAATTACTCAAAAACCCCCAACAACACTAACAACAGAGTATATGTTACCAGAAAAAATATCATTTCTTTTGAGTCTTATAGCATCTTGACTTATAGCATCTTGTAGGACAGAGTAGCGTTTTCCCTTAGTGTAATCCAAGGCTGTAAACCTTCATGGGGGCACTTACTCACTTGAATGTCCCAATAGATAATAGATACTAACTTTCCATTTTATGAATATAATTATCTATCTATATTCTATATATATGCAATTATGTAATATAATTATGCATAACATAATTACACATGCATATTTACTTATAATTATAATATAGAATTAATGCAAAATTATAAGTAACATAATTTTACAAGTAAATGTAATTATGTGTACTTATAAATATGTAATTAAGATGTTATATAATTTGTATATGGCATATAATAAAATAATTAGAAACTGTATTAAATTATTTGGAAAGGCATTATATTTATTAAAGATTTTTGTCAATTCTTAACAGCCAAGAACTATACAGTTACTGATATATGCCATTACAAATTTTAACATCCTATTAATTATGAAGGAAATATTGACTATTGGCTTGAGTTTGCCACAATTATTTCCATATCACCAACCCTTAATCAACACATTGGAGTTTCTTTTCTCATATGATAGTTTGATGTTCATGTTGCCTACATGTTGAGGAGACAGCATTTATCTCGAAGGGAAGGTGACCATGGATGCTCACTCCTTTGCTATCACCACAGGACATTGAACTAGACTTTGGCTTTTCTCTCTGAGAAACGTCTGCACAGATGAAGGCGCAATAGAGGACTGAAATGCCAGTGGCTCTCTTAGTTTTCAGAGATGTGAAATCCCCAATATGCTGAGAACAGGAACTTAAACACAATAAAATCCAGCATAAACTCAGAAGAATAAAGGGCTTTATTGTATTGCCCTGATAGTTTTATGTGATCTACTGTCTTATATGCATCCCTGTGGTCAAAAGATGACTGGCTGCAGTAAGCCTAGAAACATCTTTACCACTTAGCTAGTATGTCATGTTCCTGACACTAACATCCTAATTCTGGAATGATGAAAACTGCTTATAGTTTGCATTCAGTCTCATTGAATTCAGTGAATTATAAACAGAAACAATATATCTTAGATTTTTTTATAATTCAAATTTCATGCATATAATTCCAATTACTTTTATATCACAAATATTTTTATATCTTCATCATGTTGATAAAGATTGTTGTGCTTACTTAACTGCCTGCTACAAAATCCTACTTTAATATCATTGACAGCCATTATAATGATCTTACAAAATATGAAACAACATGTATGGATGTGTATGTATGAATATATATACTTATAAATAACTTACTTATACTTATGTGGCATCCAGTCCCTAGATTTACTGTAGTATCTGAGGTGGTAATCCATAATTTAGTACATTTATATGCATATGAAAAGTAGGAGAAATTGGCTTTTTCATGATATTTAGTGCAAGAGCACGACGTGCTATGCTTGTTCAGCACCCGCTGTGCTGCCACATGCCAATTCTTACACTCCCATCACCCTTCCCTTTTTTAGACATCAGACAGAAGGGACACTATGTAAGATGACTTCACTTACAATAAAAATAGTTTTTCATTGCTTAAGAATAGTTTGAGTCATTTACAAGCCTAGGAGAAAAACAAGGGTTTCCACTCCTGTACAGAATTAAAGACTCAAAGGGGTCACTGTGAATCAAAGGTGACTCAGTGACAGGGCTTTCTTTCTCTTTTTCCTGATTTTAAGGTATAGTCCATGCCATCACTAATACTATAAATGAATAGCCCCAAAATAATAGAAATCCCCACAGGGATTCCTATTTTAATATTGTAATAGCTTGTAAAAGATGGAAAGACTCTGAAACACATCAATTCTTAATTACACTGATGTGTTGTTTTTGTTTTGTTTTGTTTGGGGCATCACTGCCTCTGGTGGTCATGGGTGCTACCCAGTGCTGCTCCTGAGAGCCCCGCAGGATTTGAACCACCAAAACCGTGGGCTGCAGTCCCGCACTCAAGCACTTACGCCACCTGGACTCATCCCACTGATGTGTTTTTAAGGTCTTGATTTATTTTTAATTCCAGCATATCAGTTGGCAAGTTTTGTTTGTTAGGTTTTTTTTATTGTTTATGTGGTTGATAGATAGCACTCTCTTTTATTGAACTTTTAATTTTATTGAACTTTTAATAATTTCAATAGAGGTCACAAGATACTGTATTTAGATTCCACTCTATCTAGTATTAAAAGGAAAATATATCTTGAGCATTTATTGAGTACTTCAGGTCATATTTGAGCAAGAGAATAGCCAAGTGAATGACTTCTAGAGGCACTGACCTGGAGGGCAGAAAACTAGATGAAGAATTAAAGAAGTTAGTCATGCTCAGGCTAAAGAGAACACTTAGAGAGTCACTGAGCTTTTTGTAGCCATTTCAGATATTCTACATGGATAAGATACTAGAGCCATTCCGTGTTGATTCAAAATGTAGCGAAAGAACCATTGATATCATTATACATGGAAATTGATATGGGTCCTACATAAATTAGGATCTTCCTTTTTTACCACACACTTATTTTGACTATTTCATGAATCCTGGTTTGAAATACTTGTAAGACAGGTGACTTTTGTGCTCTAATTGGTATCCTCTCTCTTATATCTATGATTCTATGACTGTAAATCCATCATTTCCTTGCAAATTAAAGATGAAGTTTTCAAATTCTGGCATTCTTACCTTATTTACATAATCTATTCATGTCATACAAATATGTAGAAATATTTGCATTGCAGTGAATTATTTAATATTAATCTTTTGCTGTTAGTTGTTACTTCCATGGAGTGACCTTTGTTTTCCTAATTAGTCTGAGTAAGGCGGTAGAGAAAATACTGTTTGGATTATGGTTCATGTATGAGTGATTGCTAATACACCTTATGATGATGGCCGTTGGCAGGGTGTAAACTTTCAGAAGGACAAAGAGAAACCTGACTACCAGCAAGAGTGAAGAGCCAGGAGGGGAGTGTCCTTTGGACCCTGAAATCCCTGTGCATTTACCCTGCTTAATCCAGAAAACAACTTTGAAACCAGAGGAACAGCAGCAGGTCCAAGATTCAGAACATAAGACAAAGGAGAAGACCTTGAACTCTGCAGAGCAGGTGAACCTGAATTTGTTTCAGCAGAAGTCTAGATTGTAGAGTAGGGTGTCCTGTCAACTTAATAGGGGAGCTGGATTTGCTACCCAAGGAGCTGTCACTGGATGCCTTTAAGCTGAGGCTAATATTGAATTGACTTGCCATTTGTTGACCTATTTGCAGTCCCCAAAGTTTGGTAGTGTTGCTTGACAAGGGTACAGGACAGTCCAAGAGGTTGAGGAAAAGAGATCTGCCTGCAGACACAGCAGAAAACAAACTATCCTGGCAAACACCTTTGAGCACATCTCACCTGGACTGTAACCTATTGTTTTCCCTAGCACCCCATAATTGTGAGTATTATCTATGAGTTCTGTACAGCCATTGCAATGAATTTTGAAGCAAGCTGAAAAGTGGATTGTGCCATGGCAAACATAGCATTAAGAATAATGAGAAACAGAGCATTAAGAATAATGACTGCTCCAGTGTGATGGGGTCAGATCAGGCACAGTTCCAGTGCCGGGTCTCCTGTGTTGTCCCCACTAGTGCTATGGGTCAGTGAGGGGATGTGGTGTCTCCTAGTGGGGCCGACCTTTGGTACTCTCTGCACATTTGTTGCTCCAAGCAGTCTTGGTGGATCAGACTGCAGTCCATTGTGTCTCTCCTCATCCCTCCCTCCCTCCCTTCTCTCTCTCTCTCTCTACCTCTCTCTCTACCTCTCCTTACCACTTAGCTTGCTCCTTTGTGTTCTGAACAGATCTGTCCCCTCGCTCTCTGGTGCTGTATCTTCAGTGCTGTGCTGTCCTCTGTAGTGCGTTCTTTGGGGAGGGGAAGGTGGGTGGTTCTGATAACTGGGATTGGGACTGGCGTCACAGACCTCTCTTTTTATTCCATGCTTCGTGCTGGTATGTTGTTTTTAAGTCTTTGCACACCAGGTTGAGAACTGGTCCCTCTTTCCAGGCTAACCATGAAGGGAAGGAAACATAGCAGCAAGGGGAACAAAGCAATGAAGTGCCTGAGAAATCCCAAAATTAGACTTCAGAGGCCTGGTATTCATAGTATTCATTTGTCAACAGACAGACTTAGAACTATTGATAGGCTTTTCTTTTTTCCTCTCCCTCTCTATTTATATAAGGTAGGCAGAGGCTGAGCCCCAGTGGCGGAGTGATTGTGTGCGGGACCGCAGCCCACTGGGATGGAGGTTCAATTCCAGTAGGGGCTCTACAGGAGCAAAAAGTTGGGTTCCTACTCCCACCACCAGAGGGCAGTGATGCAAAAAAAAAAAGACAGGCAGGATAAATAATCCAGAGGAGAAACTATGAGTCTGATAATTCCAGGGGACATGAGAGATCGGGGTGGGGGTGGAGTCAACAAACCCAGGCACAATTGAGCAATAAGTTATCTGAACTCAATGCTGAGAATGTTGTAACATGCATGATGGGGCTTGATCAAGTGCAACAGAGCTGAGAGAAATTCCTGAGAATTAAAAAAAATACAGACCCTGATAATGGAAAAAGAGGAAAGTAAAAGGAAATAGAGCAATAAAACCAGAAGGATAATGGCATTTATTATGGTATAAATCCAGGTATGTACATATATAAATACATCCAGGTATGTACATATATAAATACATCTTATACAGAAATAGGGAATAGATCTATGTACATATATTGTATGTTAAATATTAAGGTAGCAGACAGACATAGGACCTCTACTTAAATACTCTCTCAATGCAAGAACACTTTTTTCCAATCATCCAGAATTCTGTGATGCTCACCATTCCTACAAGATCCCTAAAGATATAATGCATGCATAAGCAAATGTGATGAATAAAGCTGATGGTGCCTGGCCATAAAGATATAGCATTGGGGGTATTTTAAAGCCTGAAGATAAGAAAGCAGTCATCTAGCTGAGAAGCAAGAAAGCCAACATGGTAGAAACACACCAGCCTGTATGAGTTGTCAAGGAGATCAAGTATCAAGTATCAGGAGGCCAAGAGCAAACAATCGTATCAAAATGAAAAAGGGGGGCATAGAGTGAAGACCCAAAGCCCATCTGTAGACAAGTGGATACCCCTTGACAGGAGGAACACAAGGAAAGAATGATATCCAGCTAGGGTACAGTATAGCACTCATAAAGCATACAACTTTCCTCTAGTTTTTGTCTCCCTCCTCCCCCAATACCATGATCCCAATTTCTACCTTTAAAATCTGGCTAGCCCAGCAGATGCAGACTGGTGTAGATAAAAACAGGAAAAACAGGGAATCCAGGAGAGAACCCCCCTCAGGAACAAGAATGGAGTAGCAATACCATGAAAGTAGGGGCAAGGAGGGAGAAGAAAGGGAGAATCATCACAATGATGTATAACTGCCACCCTCCCAGGGGGGTGAGCAGTAAAAATGTGAGTGAAGGGAGACAGAAAACAGCATAAGACAGGAAAATGATCCTAATTTATAAATTATCAAGGATTCAGGAGGGGGGCAGGGGAAAAATGAGGAGCTGTTACCAAGGGCTTCAGTAGAAAGAAACTTTTGAAAAGGGTGATGGCAATAGGATGATGTATAAATGTGCTTGACACCACAGATGTAAGGATTGCTATGAGAGCCCCAAATGGGGAGGGAGGGGAAGAGAGAGAATAAAGACTGTGTTTGAAGGCAGACTAAAAGTGATGCAAATCAATTCACAGCCATAGACTTGACTGTAATAAGGCACATCAGACCTGACTCAGAGGGTGTTCAAAGTTATGTATCTGACTAACACATTTTTCACCTGTGGATCAGCTCATGGGTCTAATGGCTGGTGTTTTAACCACTGTAAGCACCAGGGATATTTTGATGCTGTGTCTGTTTTACAGTTCTTTGCATAGTGCATTTGGCAATTACATGTTTGATAAAAGAATGTAGCCTATTCTTTAAGATCTAATCACGGCAAAAGACAGCTTAGAAACTAAGCAGACAGGAAGCCAAGGAGAACGTTGCTGGTAGGTATTGTCCAGTCCCTTCCCACTCACTCTCAGCTGTGGTCCACAGGAGGAAGCACAGGTTGACCTTCTGCCATCTTCACGTTATTAAGTCTCAACCTGTTACTGCAGCCGCTCCATCAGTCCATTTCTTAAAGGACCTTTCTTTTTAGGCTGTTCTTTTCATATACCACTGGAAATACATTCCAGAAAATCAAAAGACTAAGGGTATATTTTTTAAAAATCATTAGTGAATTCATTATAGTCAATAATTACTCCACGAATCAAGTACCCGTAATAGGAAAAAAAAAAGTTGATGACTTTTTAAAATCATTTCTATGAGTGCTGGTCATAGAAAGCTTAATCCCTTCCCTGCTGCCCTCTTGAATAAATGAGATTTAAGAGTACCATGAGGTACAACGTGAAGTCAAAGAGTTCTGCTATCAACAAAGCACATGACTCTTCAACATATCATCTTGCTCTCTGTGGCTCATATTGTAAGACCAGGTGAGAAGTAAAGCCATATTTTCTGGGTTCCTGGCACACACCACTTACTTCCATAAGGAATGCTGTGTCACTGGTCCTAACAAAGGCCTGTCTGAAGACATAACTTTCAGTATGGTTTGACTGAAATCTACTCTGGACTTAAGAAAATAGAAAATAATAACAACATACACCTCCCTCCCAAAAAAACAACCCCACAACAAAATAATAAATTACATGTCTCTAGATCACCAGATTCTAAATTGACTTCAGTTGCATAATTTTTTTTTATTTGGGCATGACAATGAATTTAGGGTTTCAGGGAAGCACTTTATAAAGAAACAGATACTACAAGACAAAAACAATTTTATAAGAAAAGAAATTTTAAAAGAACTAGGAGAATTATCTATTGAAACAATTATATAAATAGATAAATAAAATATACTCTGCTCTCAGTATGCATGGTTCCCATTTCAAAGGCAGCTAAAAATATTCAAGGAAAAAATCATAGTAAAAAACAATTAATCAGAAATATGTACCAGGAATATAAAATTCAAATACGAAGGAGGAAATGATATCAAAGATTGCATTCTGAACAACAAGGTTACGGAAGGCTTGGATGACAGAAGAGGCCCTTATAAACCATTTGTGGGTGCACACAGGGATTGAGCTGTCGCACACTCTAGCTGTAGGTGAGGGAAGTGAGCAGTCTTGATTTTTAGACAGAGAACAATGTAAATATATCTCAGCAGATGGAGCATTTCATCTCTTTTTTGATCCATTCCAAAGTTGCCTCATTAAAAAAGAAAAAAAAAATGAAGGGGAAGTAAATGTGGCTTAAGCCTCTGGTGAATATCCTCTTTCCGTTGACTTGCGATGTCAATAGCCTTGCTGGAATGCACAATACATTGGAAAATGGATGATTGCAGATACAGTGAGGTTAAAAATTAAACATCTTATCATTTGATCTCTTTTTTGACTCATTTTAAATTTGTTCTAGTTTCAATCTATTCTGCTTTATTTTCTATTGAGGTTTATATGTGTTTTACTGGGTAATTGCTGTTAGCTTTTGTTTATTTATCTTCTTTTAAAAATGTATTTCTGTATATGAATTGCGGGATAGCTAAGATAGTAGAGTGAGTAACTGAATTAATAGTTCCTGAGAGGCCAAAGGAGGGTTAGGGAAAAGATAGATATTCTAAAATTGATTGTGGCTGTGATGGTATAGCTTTTCTTGATATGAACTTTTGAATTGTATGTTTTTTTAATTATATGCCAATAAAACTGTCTTTAAAATTTTAAATCTGAGAAGCAGAATAGAGGTCAATTTTGTATATTTAGCATTAGACTAATTAACATAAAAATTAAAACAGAAGTAAGATTTCACATGATTAAGGAAATCTCAGAAATAATACATGTAAAGTCAGTGAAAAAAGTAAGAGCCCAACTGTGAACTCAAATATGTTAACAAATATGAGGATGATGTAATAGCAAAGAAGTATTTCACCCCATTGTACATAAGAACTGACATCAGAGTACATAACAGTAGCAGCAGCCCTCAAATAAAAGAATGGCATTTGAGGGCTGAGCCCTGGTGATGTAAATGGTTGAGTGTGGGACTGCGGCCCACAGCCTTGGCGGTTCAAATCCAGCGGTGGCTCTCAGGAGCAGTGCTGGCTAGTGCGCATAACCGAGGCAGTGATGCCTGCGCCCCACCCCCACTCCAAAAAATAGAATGGTATTTGAAAATTGCTCTATGGTATAAATATTGTCTAAGTACCATTGCAATGCAAAATTTAACAGTAGCAGAGGAGAATAAAAACTGTCCTGTAATCTGCCTCCTTGTGGAAATCTGATAATGCCACCCATCCTTTTTAAAATATGAAAGCTTTCATTTTTCTTTAAAAGCCAATAAACCATCGTTATTTATAAAATACTTTATTATATTTCCTGATTCCATGTTTATTTAGTGCTATTGACTCTGAGTCAGTTAGCTTCTGGGCCAGTATGGTCCATTATTGTAGCCAGGGGACTGTAGTCATTGGAAGGTTACTGGAGACAAAGGTGACCTTCTCGTGGGTGGCAGTTGGTAGTAGTTCCTGTTGTCTGGAACCCTCCAGATGGTGTGGGCTTCTACATTTTGGCAGAATGATTCTCAAGAGGAGTGTCACAAGGCCAGCATTTCAAGAAAGAGACAGCTACCAATTTCGTAAGAATTGAACCTAGATACTTGGATCCCATCACAGATGAAGTGATACAAAATTAATCTCTGATAGATGTTCAGAGAATATGTGGCCTCATAAAATGCGTCTTAAAAATAGCCTTATGTAATGATTATATGGGAGAGGGTTGTCCATTCTAACTTATTGCTGTTAGTTAGAATAGAAAAGTATTAGAAAGGCTGGTAGGTACAGAAAATGATCATTTGTATCAGCAATTTTCCATGCATCCATTTTTTAGTTATATGTGATCAAATACCAGTTGCATGTATGTGTGAATCTACTTAGCTATTGGAGCGACACAACCCATATTTATATTGCTTGCAGCCTGCTATTATGTGTATTAAATATTTATGTTATGAAGAATAACCCAAAATAATTAACCAATTTTTATCAAGTTGATTATAGCACATCATGAGAGTAGAACTGGAGAGGGGGTCGTTCCCAAGCCCATCCTCAGGATTTTCTTCTGCAGAGAGCCTAGTTGGCATGTTATTAGATGCTTAATGGTTTACCCTAGGCAATCATGTAAATTGTGCCTTAAAAAATTATATCAAATGTATAAGTCATGGAGGGATCATTTAGGGACCAAGCTTCTGCATGTCTGCAAAATGAATCAAATAGTATAACCATTGAAAGATGAGCTCCGTGTTATATTTTAACAAAACAAAAGCTCAGTATATTCTGCCTGCATACAAATGAACCCATTTAAAAGTACAGACATGTAAACCATGAAAAGGAAGAACAACATTTACCCTGCAAATATTAATCAAATCAGCTGAATTGGCTATGTTAACAGTAAAGTCTATTTAAAATGAAGGCTATTAGGAAGTCTGCTGTGGTTGCTTGCAGCGGCAGAGCAGATTCTGACCGAGAATCAACCAGAGTGAACTGCCTGCGTCTGCACCATCCTCACCATCCAGGCTGGGTTGCAGCTCATTGTCGTCAGTCCCCATTGTAAGTAGTACTTTTTCATGGACTATCTTCTTTGCTAATGTGAGCTCTTTCTCCAGGACGGGTCCCTGGTGGTAAGATATTTAAAATAAGTAAAACGAGCTATCAATCACTATCTGCATGGCTGTTGGTGCTCCAAGACAGATATGCTTGTTTTTCAGCAAATCTATATTCGTTGACAACTTTATAAGATGTATAATGTGGTAGGAGCAATTAGACAGATAGCTCAGAAAATGAATATGGGAATTGTTGCACAATTTTAAACAGATATATATAATTGCGATGAATTGCACTTGAAGAAACTACTGAATGGATATATGCTTTGTTGCTAATAGTCATAATAAAAAAAATAAATCTTTTAAAGTAAAAAAAAAATTATTTCCTACCAGTAAACTGGAAAGGTCATCAACGATAGTAACCTTAAACATGTATGTTATTCATAATGGAAATTTAAATGCATAAAATCAAAGCTTTGGGAGGGAGGATGTGGCAAACCCAAAGTTATAGATTACAACACTTCTTGATAAGCAATTAAAACAACAGGAAATGAGTACAGGTATAAAATTATTGTCTTGATTGAACAAGTAGTCCTTACTGTCCTTTAGAACATTCACTCAACCACAGTTGAACCTATGTTATATACATGTGTATGTAAAACTTTGGCCATAACAGGCCATATTTTCTCCCAGTAGCAATTTTTCCAGTAATTTTAACAGTATCAAAACCATACAAAATATATTTTCTCAATAAGAAAAAAACTGAATATTTAACCAACACCGCAAATATCACAGAAAAGTTTACCCATAATTGTAAATTCTCTATTTAACCCTCACAGCAGAGAATAAACAGAAAATTTAAAATTATTTTATAATTACTGAAACTTTAAACCATTCTGTACTACTGGGTTGTAAAAAAACAGTATGGCATCAGCTTTCCTTTGACTGTAGGGAAAGAAAGGAGAATCAGTATTATCATAATCCTAAAGCCTATTCCTGTGAACTGGAAGTCAGGCACCCCTCTACTCTCACTCTTCATTCTGAAATGTGCCACCCTTCCCTGCCACTGCACTCCCTATGTATTCAATTATATTTTACACTGGCTACACAGAAGTCATAGACAAGATTTGCATTTATATGATTCAATAGACAAATAAAAGGTTACAAATCAGGGTTAGGAGTAATTCTGGAGTAAAAGGATTAACTCAGGATATAATTTTCCATGTGAATTTTTTTTTCTTATCCATGTTTGGAAACAGGCTTTCCTCTGGGGCCTTGGTCCCTGCCTCTAGGCCCTTGCTGAATTCTAGCCTGCTTAAGTAAATGTTTCTTCGACCTTCAGTTTCATTGAGAAGTGCCTGAAGGCACCCAACTCTTCCAAAAACTTCCTGCCTGGAGGCACTTAGTTCTCTCATTTCACTGGTTGATTCTTTTTATATTAACAGGATAATTTCCTCTGCTGATTTATTATTCATTTTGGGAGCTCAGAATCATAATTAATAGTCTATACAGTGTTCACGATGAGTTTACACAGACACTAAACATTCAGGTTTTTTTTAGGTACCTATCTAATATGTTCAAGTTCTCCAAAAATCACCTTTGGTTCACCTATTCTAATGTCTGATATAACTGAAGTGAGAACTTTTTGCCCTGCACTGGACCTCTCAAGGTATCTGGAGAGTGAAATCTCATGGAAGCCAAGAGAAGAAACCAGGCATGAGAAGAAAACATCCATTGTATAGGGTAAAGCAGATGCATAATACGTTTTAGAGTATCTAGAAAAAGGATGCTGCCTTAAGGACTAAGATGTGAAAATATTCCATTGCCTCATATGCATGTGAATATTGAATATTGAATAAGGAAGATAGAAGAAATAGCTATGCCATTTGTGTTAGTCCGGATAGACCACAAAAGCAAATTCATAAACAGGCATATGTATGTAAGGGAGAGGTTTATATACAAGAGGAATGGAACATTAAGAAAGCATCCCAACCCAATCCAGTCCAAGTCCATAAATTCACTATTAGCCCATATGTCAGATAATGATCCATAAGTCCTCTTCAGACTCAAAGCTCGTGCAACAATGCCAGAACAATCACAGGCCAGTGGATGCCGAATCTTGTGTATCCATTGGTGATTTAGAAGCACCTAAAATGCTTACAGGGGCGTCTCTGGGGTTTCTCAAGCATCTCAGCACGAGCAGGAGTCTCCACATGACCTCCACATGCGGTCTGGTTCCATCAGAGTAAGCACATGTGGCTTCTCTGGGATGTCTCACAGGTAGTCTGCCTTGTGTCTTGTCAGCTGCAATGTCTCCAAAGGACTCAACTGTAAGTCTCTTACACCCATGGAAGAAATATTGTGAGATTTTCCAGGATTCTCAAGAGAAAGCCATGCCTACACAGAGGTCTCATTGCCTATCTCCAGATTGACTGGCTAGACTCCACCCCTACACTCCCAATCATGAAGTTGCCACGAGCACATGGCTGCCACACCATTGAATTGTGGTGCTGCAGAGAACCATTGAAAGTACCATAGACTTCAAGAAGAACAAACAAATTTGTCTTGGAAGAAGTAAGGCCAAAGACTCCTCCAAAGGCAAGAATGGCCAGACACTACTTTATGTATTTTGTACATGTCTGAAGAGACCAGTGCCTGCAAAAGGACAGTGAGCTTGGTCAAGTAAGAAGATAGTGAAGACGACGTTCCTCACTGAAACAGATTGACACATTGGCTAAGTCAATAGGCTCTACCAGAGGAACTATAGTGAGAATGGCACATGACCAGGCATTATTATATTTAGGGAGAATATGGCTTTCAACCAAATTATTGATACCTTCGAAACAACAATAGGGTCTCTTTGATAAAATTTAAAGAGGAAATCATCCCCTTGCTCTGGGTCCCCTGATATACTTGGGCAGCAAAACCTTGACAGCACTTTTGGTTAAACTACTCTATTGAATTTGAGTACACTATCCTTGTACAACATTCTTTCACAAGTACAGTTTCTAAAATTATGCTTTTCAAAAAATTACAATTAACCATTACCATTCAGACTTCACAAATGAATCATACAATTGTATCAACATATCCCCATATCCTCTCTTATGCTTATTAATGATTTTAAATTTGTAGTTTTTGTAATGCTTTTTCAATAAAACTGTGTGTGTCTTGAAGAATTAGAAAAAATACCATCTTAATTATAAAATTTTAAAATCTAAAAGGTAGAATTTCTTAAGTAAATTTGAATATTAAATATTTTCAATATACCTTACCAGGAATTTGTGCTCATTTTTTTATCAAGTAGTAAGTCACATATTTTCCTTCTTGTGATTTATTTCAGAGGACTCAAGTTACCACTTTTGTTCTTTTCTGCATTTTTTTAAATTTCATTTTTTACCAAACATACTTTTTCATAAGACTTTCTTTTTTTCTGTCTATATCATTGTAATGTGTATATATCTCTTTCGGTTGAGTCTTTAAAACTTGTTAGGCTGAGCCCCGGTGGCGTAGTGGCTGTGCGTGGGACTGCGGCCCACTGGGATGGAGGTTCAATTCCAGCTCCACAGGGGCAAAGGATGGGCCTTCTACTCCCACCACCAGGGCAGTGATGCCTAAAAAAATAAAAATAAAAATAAATTTGTTACCAATGATATGGGGATAACAAATATCTTTTAAAATTTCACGATTGGGAATCTAAGGGTAGAGTCTAGCCTGTCAACTTGGAGATAGTCAATGCGGCCTCTTTGTGGGCATGGATTTCTCCTCAGAATTCTGGGAAGTCTCATGATATTTCACAATTGGAGAAGAGAGACTTGACTGAGTTCCTTTGAGAGGAACTACTGATAAGATGAGATGACAGTATGTTGGTTGATCCTGATGCCTGGAGACTGGAGGAGCCCTTGGAGGAGAAGCCACATGGGGTTGCCCTGATGGAACCAGACCGCTGGGGCCAGAGAAGCCACAGAGAGACCCCTGCCAGAGCTAAGATGCTTCTACTCCAGCTGGATACACAAGACTCTGCACCCACTGGCCTGTGATTGTCCTGGTATCATTGCATGTGCTTCATAAGTTGGAAGGAGACTTTATAGACTGGTATCAGACATATGGGCTAATATCAGACTTATGAACTTGGACTGGACTGAGTTGGGATGCTTTCTCAATGTCCCATTCCTCTTGATTATAAACCTTTCCCTTATATCCATATATGTGTCAATGAATTTGTTTCTCTAGTCTACTTGGACAAACACAAATAGCAAATTCATGACCACTAACTTTCAATCAGTGTCCACATTTATTTATGTATGTAAAATTATTATTCTTTATTTTTGAATAACTTCCTACACATTGTCCAAGTGTTCTTGTTTTCAATTAACCTATTTCCCCCTCTTCCAATAGAGAATTTTTCTATTTTTCCAGATTCACCTCAGTAAAGAACTATATTAAATAATTTAAATAATTTCACATCAAACTGTACTTCACCCTAAACTGTGGACAAAATATTCAGGTACATATGCACTTTGCCACCGTGATATTACATTACGTTAATC
Organism: Nesogale talazaci; assembly: GCA_004026705.1. Lineage (NCBI taxonomy): Eukaryota > Metazoa > Chordata > Mammalia > Afrosoricida > Tenrecidae > Nesogale > Nesogale talazaci. The sequence goes on from PVJH01005878.1 coordinate 95,779, forward strand.
GCAAAGCTTAGGGTTAGAACCCCCCATCCACTCCACTGGGGAAGGGCAAGACTTCCTATTCTGTGTATAATTACAGTCTCAGAAACCTGAAAAACAGTTCTACCTGGATCTATGGTTTGGCTGTGCATCAGAATACACTCTTTGTCAGTGGATTTAGTTAGTCATAATCTGTCCTAATTTCTAGACACCTATGAGACTTTAGAAAAGTTAACAATACTATGATCTCTTCTCTTGAATTGCCAATCAATTCTGACTCATAGTGATTGTAGTTGGGTTTCTGAGACTCTAACTGTTTACGGGACTAAAAAGTCTAGTCTTTCTCTTTTGGAGTTGCTAGTAGTTTTGAACTTTCAACCATGCAGATCACAGCCCAACTGCATCACTACTACACAATCAAGGGTCATCATATGCTGAAAAATGCATCAATCAAGTATTCAAATATTTTCCTATGCTTCCTGATGATCTTTCCTAAGGTAAGATAGCATTTTTCAGCTCTAAACAATTGTCATATCTAGTTTATTTTGATATATTGATTAACTTCTCCTAATGAGGCTCGACACTAATATTTCTCAACCCAATAAGCTAATTCTCACATAACCTATAGCTTAGTTAGCAATGCTTGTCTTCTGATGTGTCTACTATTTCATTTTTCTATTAAAAAACATATCCTTCATTGAACTAAGGAATCTTAAAATTTGTTAGTTTTCCAAGAGTGATATATTTCTCTATGTTATAGTCACCCATTTATAGTAATTCTCTTTTTGCAATCCTAGTGAAATTATACAAAGGCCTTAGTGGCATCATATGATTAGAAACTCTGGCTGTAAGAGGTCTTGCCAGAAATATAATTCCGTAAGTCACCATTCTGAGTCTCACACTATGCTTATTTAAATTCTTTTGTTTTTTTTTTCTAAAGAAAATCTGGCTATGCCTATTCCATAGGTATTGATAACTTCTGATCTTAAATATATTGTTGCCTTCCTGGGAAATGGTTCCAACTCAGTTGGTGAGTACTTTTCTCCAACAAAGTTTTTTTTTATTTTATCCCTAAAATCATACTATAATTTGCATACAAATCATTTTAACATTCTACATTAGCTGTGTATATTCACTATAAACATGTGCTTTGTGGTCTATAAGAGTGACTTTTGTTGGCTCCTAGAGGAAGAAACAAAATGTTCCCTATTTCAGTGCAGACACCCCATTCTAATAGAATGTTCTCATATATCTAGGTTGCATTCAAATCTATCATTATTATGGAGTAGTTTGGTGTGCTTGGTATCTTTTTATGACTTCTTACATAAAACAAGAAAATAGCTTTCTAGTGACCTCACATTGAGTTACACTATATTTGCTTTTGTATGTTGAATTGAAATGGCCTTTGTTTAACATGCTCCTTTGCATCGAGTAATACAAAGACGCATCAGCTTACACTATTTGTACAACCTTTCGTGGCACAGAAATGTGTAGGATAGGATAGGATTCCAATGTCTTAATACCAGTGTAAGGATTAGGGAAAGGATTATTCCTATGTCTACTTTTGGCACAAGAAATATATGGATATGGAACAGCCAGAACTTCTAAAGATATATAGAAAGACAAAGAATAGTGAGATAATTAAGGTTTATTATGCTAACCTGGCCAATAAACACATGTGAGAATAATTGAAGGACAGAGAGATAAATGGCTCCCTGGACCTTGCCCTTCGAGTGCTCCGGTTTCTTGCTTTCGGATGGTCACACCGAAAGTGTACATTAAGAAAGCATCCCAATTCAGTGCTGCTTAAGCCCACAAATCTTACATTCACCCATATGTCTGACACCAATCTACAAAGTCAGCTGCCTTAGTGAGTTCCCTGCTTCATCTGGCAAGGCTCATCCTGCAAGACATCCCTAAGAAGAAGCGACATGCATCTACCCTGATGCAGCCCTCGTGGTGGAAAAGCTGCCTGGAGACCCCTGCCAGTGCTGAGTCGCTTACGTGCTCACTGATTCGGCTTTCCTCCTGCAGTCGACATCATTGCATGTGTTTTGTGAGACGGAGGACAACTTTGTAGACTGGTGTCAGACATATGGGTGAATGTTAGATTTGTGGGCTTAAGCAGCATTGAATTGGAATGCTTTCTAAATGTACACTTAACCTTTATATAAAACTCTCTCCTATACATGAGTTTCAGTGGATTTGATTCCTTGTTTACCCCAACTGACACAGATAGGTATTGTACTTCCTAATAATAAGTTATGTATTTATTTTTGGGGAGGGGCATCACTGCCCTCTGGTGGGAGTGGGAGACCCAGCCTTGCTCCTGGAGAGCTGCTGCTGGATTTGAACCACCAAGCCAGTGAGTTGCAGTCCCATACTCAACCACTCTGCCACCGGGGTTTAGCCCTAATAAGTTATTTATTATAATCCAAGAATGGAATTTATATTTTCAATATAATAAACAATACCATATCTCTGAGAAGACAAGCTTTTTCAAAAATGTATATAATGTAGTATAACAGTATATGAATTTATCTGAAAACACTTATTATTACATAAAACCTAAATATAACAATCTGCACTTCAATACTGACTTTCATATTGTAACGTTCAATCACCTTTCTTATTTGCTGCTACAAATATCCACAAGTGAGAAATAAAGCATATGTTAAAAAAAAAACCCTGCTTTTTTAAGAAGGGAAATTCTGTGGATTACCTCTACTGAGAAAAAAAAGTCCACATTTTGTGTCTGCAAGTGCACATAGGAGACTATTAAAAGCAATTATCTAAATATTATGTTATATAGGTATACAATGTCCATAAAAAATACAATGCATTAAAAACAAATAAGAAAGCAAGTCAGTATTCTATTAACAAGAACAGCTAAATTCTCTATAAAATTATGTGCTTCATGTACTAGAAAAATACAGCAAATTAAAATTGATAACATCCTTTTATTGCTCAGAATTTTCCTTTTTTCATATGTGCCTACATAACATTTTCCCTTTCTAAGAGTCTGGCCTATTTTTATTAAAATCCAAACTTGAAAATTTTGACTTTGCTCTTGTAGCCGTTTGTGCTGATTTAGTGAAGTATGCTCAATGTGCTTAGATAAAATGTTTTCTGACAGAAAAAAAAATAATATTGCTCATTCTAAAATGCTTTGTCTCAAGGTAAAAATAGCCAAATCCGGTCTTTCTGTAGAAAAAAATTCAAAAGCTTTTATATAATGACAGTGTGAGATTCCATGGTTTATCAGGCTGTATTTTTGGGAGACTTCTTAAACTAGAGTTCCTGATCAGAAAGTGCCAGTTAAGGCCTTTTTTCTTAATTATCTGGTTTCTGCTCAAATAGAAATACCACAATGGGTGAATTAAACAAGCAGAAATAGGTGTTTTCACATCTGAGAAGGCTAGGAGCTTGAATCTGGGTGCAAGGTGTGAGAGAATCTCTTCTCTCTGTGTCTGCTCTAGAAGAAAACAGGACATGAACTGTGAGTTGCCAAAATCCAAGTCAAATTCAGAAGAGGACATGACATGAAATGTATACTTACTGATATCAGATGGATCCTGGCTAAAAGCAGGTTATTTCAGAAGTAGTAAGTAATTTGTTTTAATGAATATGCAAGGACATTATTACACTGTGGAACACAGTACATCATAAGGCACTCCAGAACACTAATTGGGGTTCTGTGTAACCTGTTTGTAGCTCAAGACTTAGTGGGTCAAAAACTCTAAAGGAATAGGGTGTCATTGAAAATTAGGAAAGGGGTGTGTTCCGGTTGTATCTTTTCACCATACTTGTCCAATCTGTATACTGAGCAAATAATCTGTAAAATGAACTTTCAGGAGGAAGACAGACTGAGGACTGAAGTAAGGCTTGTCAGCAATCTGCGCTGTGCAGATGACTCGGCCGTATTTGACGAAGACTAGGAGGACTTGAAACACTTGCTAATGAAGAGCAAAGTCTGTCGCTTTGGGGTGTTGGTATTGATTACAACTCAATGGAATAAAACCAAAATTGTAGAAACTAGAACAATAGGCAATATTACAATACATTGGGTAGGGGGGAAGATTGAAATGATCAAGGCTAGCACTTTGCTTGGAACCATAATCGATGCTCATGGAAGCAGTAGTTAAGAAAGCAAAGGACATATTGCATTGGTCAAATATGCTACATGAAACATCTCCCTAGCATTCAAAAGAAGAAGTATCATTTTACGGACTAAGGTGAGCTTTACCCCAGCAATGGTACTTCTAATCACCTCATGTACATGATAAATTTGGAGAATGTATATAAAGAAGATTGTAGAAGTGTTGATGCATTTAAATTGTGGTTCTTGTGAAGAATATTCAAAGTCTTATGGATTGCCCATAGAAAAAGAGAATATGTCTTTGTAAAAATGTAGTTAGAATGATCATTAAATATTCTTCAGCGCCTGAGTCCCGGTGGCATGGTTGTTATGCGGGGGACTACGGCCCACTGGGATGGAGGTTCAATTCCAGCAGCAGCTCCACAGGAGCAAAGGCTGGGCCTCCTACTCCCACCACCAGAGGGCAGTGATGTCCCCCCAAGAAAACAAAAAAAAATGTTGTTCAGCTTCATAAGTGTATTTTCTACACATTTAAAGACAGAGGCATCTCCTGGCATTTGTCATCCAATATGTGTGACCCAAAAGGAAAAAAGCTATCTTGAATTATATCCTGTGTAACAATTGTAAGGCCTCAATCAGACTGAGAAGAAGAATCAGGAAAATATTTTTTGAGTATATATATAGTGTGGTTTTTGGTCTGAGTGAGATATGGATCAGGCAAAGAGCAAGAATAAGAAGTACGGTATCATGCCTTTCCACCTCTTGAAAAATAGAATGTAGTGGTAACAACTAAGAAAATTAAAGTGTTTCTTCAAGTGGTAAAGAAATTTAATCCTTCTTTTGTGGAGTCAGGAATCTTTGCTATGAAGATCTGGGGTACTATTAACTTAAGAGAGACCCACAAGGAGGGGCAGAGAATGGTCATGGAAACCTGGTCTTTATGGGCTCAAGTTAAGATGATTTTAGAAACTTTGCAGGAGGAAGAGAAAGAGGATTATCAGTCTAGTGAGAAGTCTTGTTTGAACTATCCAAATCTAGAAAAGCAAACTAAAGTCTCTGTTGAGTTATCATAAATCAGGTGATGAAATTTTAAGAAACATGAAGAAGCAGGCATTGATTAGTTACCTAAGGGCTCTGATGCTAAATGAAACTTCATGGCCAAAGCCTATATGCTCACAGGGGTCTTCAGAATCTGAAGGTTAAGGGTAATAAAGCAATAGAGGTAGTGTCTAAATGCAGCCATATAAATAGATAAATATATTTATATGTAACGGAGAAAGTGTTTTGAGAATGATGAGGGCAACAAATATACAAATGTGCTTGACATACAATGGATATATGTATGGATTTTGATAATAGTTGTGTGAGCCTTCAATAAAGTGATTTAAAAAAAAAAGAAGTAAAGATAATGAACATGTACTTTGAACATGTAATCAAGAAAAGTCAGTCTTTGGGTAAGAACAAGGTGTTTGCTAAAATACAGGGACAGTGAAAAGCAGGAAGAACTTTAGTAAATTGGATTGATATGATGACTGCCACAGTGGACTCAAATTTGACCCTGATAAGGAAGGATGGCCAGAAACATGGAGATTTGCCCTCCCAATTGCAAAGCATAAGTCAGAACTGACTCAAGGCACCTACCTGCTTTCTGCTGACTCAGATTCACTCTTTAGCTCTTTCCCTGTACCTATTATTGATATTGGATAAAAAAATAACCACCAGAGATTTGGAATGTTTTTGTTTTCTTTCAATCATGGATTTGCTCTCAACTCCAGGATCACTAATTTGTGTACTTTACAATTAAGGACAGGCAAAATTTTCTGGGGTTTGGAAGGTAGAATTAATTAATTTCAGATTCAGAATGCAATAGATATATTCAGTAAATAGACTATCTAAGTTTAAATATACTAAATAATCTGTCCCTACAATCAACATATATTTTTTTCTAAGCATACTGTCTCCATGTTTTCGGTAGGACATTTACTTATAAAAGAAAAACACTCAGTCATCCAGATAGTTTTATAAAATTATTTTTCTAACTTGTACTGCATGATATAAATTATCTATATTTGATTTAGAATTAGTAACTGTTATTAAATTTTATTATCTCTACCACCTCAGTAGAATGTGACATTATCAATATGAACAAACTACTGAGATAAAAACCAGTTAGTCATTCTTCAAATAAATGATGGCATTTTTTAAAGAGTTGGGCAGTGCATGTTTGGGCTTTAAAATTCTGAGTGAATAGAATATTGCTGTTATAATTCCATCTTTAAAATAAAATTTGCAAGGGTCAGTTAAGGGATATAAATGGAAATCACCCATTGATTGAAAATGCTAGAAACTCAAAATCACGCAGCCAACTGGGCTGGAAGATAGAGAATTGTGTAAGAGAATGGTTATTAAGCTCCTTTTGTATTTGTTTCTCTATATCTACTCTCTTTTTGAGGCAAACTAATGGGAACTGAAACATTTAAATTAATGGTAACACATACTGAGTTATCAAAATCCTAACCTACTTCATTTTCCTTGCCCTAATAATTATTAATATCTCTTTGTACAGTTCCAATCTTCCTTTCAGCCATTTAAAATGGGTTTTTTGTTTGTTTGCTTGTTTTTTGGGGGGGGCATTACTGCCCTCTAGTGGGAGTAGGAAGCCCAGCCTTGCTCCTGGAAAGCTGCTGCTGGATTTGAGCTGCCAACCCTGTGGGCCGCAGTCCAGCACACAACCATTACACCACTTGGGCTCAGCCCTTAATATGGTTTTAACCAATAAAATTTCATTAACTACTGAAGAGGGCTACTTCCAAGAAAAGTGTTCTCTGAATTGATCATTTTAAAAAGGTGCAAAATAAATGGATCTTACCATTCTTCTCATGTCTTCACTGCTTTCTCCAGTCTCAGCTGTCAATTTTAAGTGGGGCTGCTGGTGGGTTTGAAGTGCTTACCTTACTGTTAGCCGTCCGACATGTAAGCAGTACACCAGGACTACCATGGGACCCTTGAAACAGTCATTTTCCAACTTAGAAAGCAAAGTGTGAAGGTAGTCTTCATCCTGCAATAATGGCATGAGGCAATTAAAAGCCACAGTCTGAACAACTAATTAAATGACTGAGGAATTTGTCCTCTTAACTTCTTTGATAGGCAGTTCTTCATAGATACTTGTTCTACTCACATTGACAAAGATTCCCACCTCCCACGTTAAAGTTCTAGTTTAAATAAATGACCCCTCAATCTTAAATGCCATTGTCATGAAAATCAACATACTGCTTTTTATTTTCATGTCCTACTCTTGTATTGTCTCTGAAGTAGTTTAAAGAAATAAGGAAAATTCCATGGTTTAACTCAGGAAAATATCATTTTCGCTATGGAAAACTATGCCAAGTATTAAAATTGTGGACATCTTCTGTAGCATTACAAAATAAAACATATGGGTCTCCTTTAAAAATCAGAAAAGGAACATATAATACTGACATTGACCTGTTCTTGGATCTCATTTTCCACCAGTTCTGTCATATTAGACCAAGATAAAAGTTTTCACTCCTTTGCTTTTCAGCTTTATGTGCCAGGAATATAGTTTTCCTTGATGCTGCAAAAGGCTACCAAGTGGATCTCAACTGTGTGATTCAAAGCATATCTTCCTCAGAGAGCTAAATAGTGGAAATAATCATAGACGGCCCATCCACACAGCTTGAGTGTGGGGTCTGGCAGTATAAGGATTTTAACTTGGCATCTGGTATTTGGAAAAATCTACTATATTATTATTTTTCACAGAAAATTGAAATAAAAATCATGTTATACTACTGCAAAAACAACAAAGTAAAGAAAAGTGTGTGTGTATGTGTGTGTGGGGTGAATTGTTTGTTTTCTTTGAATTTGACCTTTGTGGTCCATATAACTGCTTTGCACAAAATTCTAATTTCCAAGGCTGATTACACATTTACTGAATAGTTTTATGCTTTCAGGATGAAAATGACAACCTGAAAAAATATAGTATAAAAAATATGTTTTAAGCAACATATTTTTCCCTGGGTTAAAAAAAGAAACAATACACATTTAGAATTAGTGTTTTGATTTTTCAAATCCCTTTATAAGAATATCAAAGTTACATGTCAATCAGTGTATCATTAAAGATATATTGATTGAAGTGAGATATGTAACTTTGAAGACCATTATACTTTTATATTTTTTTCATAATTCCTCTGGAGAAAAGGTGTTTGAAATAATTTTTCTTTCAAAGCTCTTTTTTCTATACTTTGCTTTCATTCAACACCATTATTACTTAGAAGAATAATGATAAAGTGACAAAAGATTTAAACTTCCTCAAAGAATTTGTGAGCTAATATAAATTAACTATAGTGTTTCTTTCAAAGAATAATGTTGATTTTTTTGTTTTGGAAATGTTGGTGGGAACATTAGTACAATTGAATGATTGATTGTTATAAGATTTGTAAGGTCCCCCAATAAAATGATAAATAACAATAAAAAGATTTGATTAAAATCTATGTTCTAGGAACTTTTGTTTTACATACCTGAGATTTCAATTCATCTGTATAATAACTTTGGATGGATCTTAGCTGACTTTTAAAGGACCAGTGTTTTTTTGTATTTTGTTAGAATGCTTTTTGCTGATATATTTCATCAAGTTGATTCTGACGCATAGCAAACAGTGCACCAGAGAACAATACAGTTCTGTCTTGTGCTATTTTCACAATTGTTAGGTTTGAGGAAAATGTTACAGTCCTTGTGACTAACTAGCTCTTCTCTGCCTCTCTAACTTACCAAGCATGATGCTCTTTTCCAGAGACTCAACTGTCATGATAACACATCTAAAGTATGGGAGACCAAATCTTGCTACTCCTGCATCTAAGGAGGTCTCTGTCTATATGTGTTTCAAAACAGAATTGTTTCTTCTATTGGAAGTCCACGTTATTGTCAATATTTTTCACTAGCCTCACAATTCAAGTGCATAGATTCTTCTTATGTTTTCTGTAGTCACTCTTCCACTTCCACATGCAAATAAGGTGATTGAAAAGACAATGGGTTAGGTCAGTAGCACCTTCTTCTTCAAAATGATATGCTTTCTTTTCAGTACTTTGAAGAAATCTTATGCCAAAGTAATTCCCACAATGCAGTGTTCTGTTTGATTTCAGGATGAGTGATTTGATTACAAAGTAGACATCTTAAAATAAAACAATTATATTATATAGAGACCCCACAATCAACAATTTAAAATAATAACCTGTGTGCAACAGAACAAAACACTTCTCAGTGTAAAAGAACTCAGAATGGAATGGTTTTATTATCTTCTTTAACCAGTTATTGGGCCAGTTATTATAATGAAGTATCCATTATAAATCTTATTAATGCTTATTTAACAAACAGAAAGAAAAAGAAGAAAAGATCAAGATTTAAAAGTGAAAAGGGTAACATCTCAAAGAACCAAATGAAATTGAAAGAACACATTACTATCCATTTCAGAGAAAGGTGACCAAAGACAATGCACAAATTATACAACACCATTTCCATTAGATGCAAGTAGAATACTGCGGACAATCATCCAACATTGTTGACAGGGAGACAACAGAGAATGCCAGGATTCTGAAGATGACACAGAACAGGGTTATCATTGCTGGTGTAAAGGGGATCTTGGCTCTAAGCAGAGACTAACACAAATATGTTTACTAGTATTTGTTTTACTGTGCTAGCACAATTGACTATGTGGATCAGAACCAACTATACACTGTTTGAAAAAAAGAAAGGGAATTCCAAAACATTTCATTGCACTCATGCAGAGCCTGTCCATGGATAGGGAGGAAGATAGGTAAAGATAAAAGGGGATAATACATGTTTTACAATCACGAAAGGTGTGTCAGAGTTGTATCCATAATCCGTATCCTAAGCAAATCATCAAAGAAGCTGGTTTATAAAAAGAAGACTATGACACCAGGCTTAGAGAAAGGCTTATGAAAATCTGCAGTATGCATATGACACCACTTTGTTTGCTGAATGTGAGAAGGATTTGAAGCACTTGCTGATAAAGAGCAAGGATTGCCATCTTCAGTTTGGATTGTAAATCAATATAAAATAAAGAAAAGGACTGAGCCCCAATGGCATAGGGGTTGAGTGTGGTAACTGCGGCCCACTGGCTTGGCAGTTCAAATCTAGCAGCAGCTCTCCAGGAGCAAGGCTGGGCCTCCCACGCCCACCAGAAGGCAGTGATGGCCCCCCACAAAAGAAAAGAAAAATCATCACAATGGTATCAATGATTAACATGATAAACAGGGAAAAGATTGAAGTTGTCAAGGATTTTCTTTCTTGTCTAGATCCACAATCAATGAACATGGAAGGAGTCATCAAAATGAAAGAATGAAAAGATATTTTTAAATTAAATTAAAGAATGCATTTCATTGGGCAATTATGCTGCAAACAATCTCTTTAAAGTGCTAAAAATCAAGGATAGGACTTTGAGGACTAAGGTGAGTCTGACCCAAGCCACAGTATTTTCAATATCCCCATATGCTTGTGAAAGATGGACATTGAGTGAAGAAGCGAATTCACACATTGGTTCTGGTGAAGAATCTTCAACTACCATGTACTGCCTAAGAACAAACAATATCTACCTCAGAAGACGTTGGAATGATCATTAGCAGGATGAGACTTCATCTTATATATGTTATCAAAACAGACCACTCTGAGAAAAAGACATCATACTTGGTCAAATAAAGAGGTAGCAGAAAAGAGGACGGACCGAGACAAGATGGAATTACAGAATGGTTGCAGTAATAAATTCAAACATAAGCCTGGTGGATAAGATGGTGCATATTCAGGTGGTGGTTCCATTGTCTTGTGGGGTGGTCTTTATGAGTCATTACTGATTGGATGACACCTAAGAATAATAATAACAACAATGAAATGTTATACTTCAACAAATTTAAAATAAAGATGACAACCTAAGACAGGCGGAGTTCCCGGGAGGATATTACTTGAAAAAATTAAAAAGGGGGACCTGTCCGGAGCCCTCCGGCCCAGACATGCTTGACTTGGCTACAGGCCGAATATGCCTGAACTCTGTTGCAGTTTGTTGCCTGGGGTTTGTAGTTTGTCGCCTTTGTAACTGTAAACAGCCCTGGCCTCTGAAGCCAGACTTGCAGCTGTGCTGCCATTCACTTGTTAATTTTGAAGATCATGATATGCTAATTGCCTAAACTTGCTTGCCCTATAAAATTGGCTTACTTCTCACAAATCAAAAAAAAAAAAAAAAGAACCCCACCCCATCCCAGAAAAGATGTAACTACTGACACAACATATGTATGTATGTATGTATGTATGTATACATTATGATGAGTGCTGTATGAGTCCCCAATAAAATGAATTAAAAAAAAATTTTAAATAAAGA
>PVJH01005879.1:0-87131 GCA_004026705.1 Nesogale talazaci
CAACACAACATGTCTAATAAAACAGGAAAATGAAGTTACAGAAAACAACGTATTCTCCCAACTCTCATAAGACTGTTGATATTTTTCACTGGAATACCCAAAGTTTTAAGAGTTACTAAATGTTTGATTTGTAATACTTTTTATTGCTAGCTTATAGAGTTCCAGACCACTCATCCTTTTCCTTAAAAAGTTCTGAATCACAGGTCTGTACCAAATTCACAAAATATATATCTGATCACATGATTCTCAAACAGAGATAATCAATACACCACCTCCATTTTCTGAAGAATCATACCTAAATTCCTCATCATGTTATTTAAGTTTCTCATTAGTGTAATACTACTTTTTTTTGCTTAGCAATTTGCATGGTCAGTTTACATAATGTGTAATTTCATTTCCTTATTTATAAAATTGAAAATGAGAAAACTTGCAAATAACTGCAGTCTCTATAGATACCTACACAGACTAGGAGCACAGCACACACTCAATAAATATCACTCTCACCTTCTCAGTCTTACTTCTTGTCAAGAAATTTTCATTCCTTTTACTGAAATTATCCAATTTCCTCTTCTGTGACCATATCTAGAATTTATCAACATCTAAATCACTCCATCTCTGAACTCTCCAAGTGCAGCACCATAACTTTCCAGTACTTACACTCATGTATTGCAATATGCACATAATTGAAGATTATCATTTTATTCCCCCCCCATTTTTTGTGTGTGCTTAGTTTTCTTAATTTAGATTCCCATAGTCATCAATTCTTCCACTTTGTGCTAATATCATCAATTACCTCTACCCTGCTATCATTTCATTTAACCCTTCTGGCATGACTCTAAACCTTGCACTATTTTATTTGTAGGTTGCTGAGTTATTATATAAAGTCAAACAAAAGAAAAATCAGGTGATGGAGAAGCAAAGAGAGGGGCAAAATAAAAGAGACTGAGAATGGGGAAGAGGGAGAGAGAGAGAGAGAGAGAGAGAGAGAGAGAGAGAACTAAATGGAAATTATTGGGTCTGAATTCATTGCATGGAAGATTCTTTGATTCTTGAAGAGAACTGAATTACTAGGAAGCATAACCCAATCAATTTACTGACATCACCCCTCCTCCACTGTCTGAGGGGAAAAGAGAGGGATAATCATGAGTATTCTGGTGAAGAGTCCTCTCTACCAATACTTAAATGCCAACGTTTTCCATACCAACATCTCTCCCTTGAGTTCCACACTCATATCACACAAAAATCATCGAAAATTCATGTCCCAAACTGAATTTATTCCTCTCCACAAGTCTAAAACTTGACTTTCTCCCATATTCCAAAAATAGTCTAGATGACAATTTTATTCATTTACCAATGTCTTTGATCTTTGACTACATACACAAAGTCAATTTGTCACCAAATAAGTTGTTTATTTATATGTTTGTTTGTTTATTTCAGTCTATCAAGAAACAAATAATGACTGTTCTCGGTGAATGAAACATGAATCAAGAGAAGATGGAAAGGATATACATTGTACTGGAAAGAACTCATCAACATTCCACTATTTCAGGAGATATCATATTAGCAAAAACCAGAGGTGCTGAAGAAAGAAATTCAAACTATATGAATATATTAGCCAAAACAAGGTTCCAGGAATTGATGATATGCCCATTGAAATGTTTCAGCAAGCTGAAGAAGCACTAAAAACACTTCCTCATCTAGGTCAGGAAATATGGAAGACAATTACTTGGCCAACTGATGGGAAGAGATTCATATTTGTGCCCATTCCAAAGAAAGGTGACCCAACAGAACCCTTAAGCTATAGAAAAATATCATTGATATCGCCTACAAGTACATTTTTGCTTAGGATGATCCAACAAAAGTTGCAGCGGTACGTTGACAAGCACCTGTTGTTAAATTCAGACCTGATTCAACAGAGGACATGGAACATGGGAAATCATGGCAGATGGCAAACAGACCTTGGCTCAAAGTACAGAATACCAGAGAAAGCTTTACTTTTTTTTCATTGACAGTGCCAAAGTATTCAACTGTGTGTATCATAATAACCTTGAGAAGAATGGGAATTCCAGAACACTTCATTGTGCTCATGAGGAATTTGTACATGGATCAGAAGACAATTGGGCAAACAAAACAAGGGCAAGAAAGGTGTATCCTCTCTCTAAACTTGTTCAATTTGTATGCTGAGCAAAGAATCAGAGACACTGGATTATATGAGGAAGAATGTGGCATCAGGATCAGAGGAAGACTTATTAACAACCTGTGATATGCAGATGACTCAACCTTGCTTGCTGAAAATGAAAAGGTCCTGAATCACTTGCTACCAAAGATGAAGGGCTGTAGCCTTCACAATAGATGATGATTCAATGTAAAGAAGACCCAAATCCTCACAAATGGTAGCATCATGATAAATGGAGAAAACGTTGTTGTTAAGGATTTTGCCTTACTGGACCTACAATCAATGCTCATGGAAGCAGAGTCGAGATATCAAAAAATGTATTGCTTTGAATAAATCTGCTACACAACACCTTGCTGGAGAATTGAAAAACAAGGATGCTACTTTGAGAACTGAGGTACATCTGACTTAAGCCATGGTATTTATTTTTTGTTTTTTTTTGGGGGGGGTGGGGGAGCATCACTGCCTCTGATGATTGTGGGCAGTACTCAGTGCTGCTCCTGAGAGCCACCGCCGGATTTGAACCGCCAAGCCTGCCAGCCACAGTCCCCCACTCAACCACTTATGCCACCGGGGCTGAGCCCTAGCCATGGTATTTCCATTACCTCATAGGCATGTGAAAGTTGGACATAAGTTGGAAAAAGGAACAGCAGAGAAGAGTCAATGCATTTGAATTGTGATGCTGGAGAAGAATATTGACTTCTAAAAGGATGAAGCAATCTGTATTGGAAGAAGTAAGACCGAATACTTCGTAGAAGCAAGAGTGGCAAGAGTTTATTGTATATACTTTGGAACATATTGACAAGAAAGGCCAGTCTCTGGAAAAGAATGTCATGTTTAGTAAAGTAGAAGAGTCGTGAAAGAGGGAAGCAGCTAAGGGAAGACCCTTATCAAGATGCATTGACACAGTGGCTGCACAATGGGCTCAGGCGCAGGAACAATATGAAGATGGCTCAGAGTCTTGCGGGATTTCACTTTGTTGAATACAAAGTCACTGTGGGTCAGAGCTAACTCAAGGGCTTTGAATAACAACGTGATCAGAGGAAAGGAAGAATATGTCTCATGTATCTCTCATATATTTTATTTTAAATAAATTATTGCTTTCTTTTTATTTGGCTGAAAGCACACACATTTGTCCCTTTCAAAATAGCAAAGATTATACTATAAAAAGGTGTTCGGATCATTTTTCACTAAACGCAAATTTAAATGACAATTTTACTTGGTTTAATTAGAAATTATCATTCAAATTCTCAATATTATTTAATTCACCAGTCATCTTTCCCCAAGAATTTGCTGGCATGTTCTTAAAGACATAACTAAATTTACTATTAACATATAGTAAGCAAAGCAGTACAGTTACTCTCCTACGGATTTTTATTAATATGTCTGTGTAAGTTTTTAACATATACAGGTTTATGTATGTATATATGTTTATATTCTGCATATAGTCTTATAATGTGTATAAGTATATTTTATGTACTACCAACATATATGTGCACTTACAATACAGGTACAGCTTTTCAAAACTACATAAAAATAAATTTAGATGATTTAGCAACAAATAACAGACATACGACTACATATTCCAAACAGTAAGTTGTGTTCATATATGAAGAATCTGTTCCATGGTCTATGAATAGCATGATTTTACATTTTGAAGCTGAATTTTTAATTTGAAATGCTGCCATGTAGATATCAAGCAAAAGAAAACTTACAAGTGACAAGGTGGGGCACATTTTTTGTTACATGTGATCTTGATTAATAGCCAACTTGTGGTTTAACTAAATCTTTGACTGTGGTAGGTTATCATTGAGATGGTCCCATATATCAAGTATAACCAATTGGATGATATAAGTAAACTAGTGAATGAAGAGATGAATCTATCATTAGTATAACAAGGACCCAGTTCTCATTCATTCCATTGTTGGCTGCTCTTAGGAAAAAAATACCCGGTGGAGGTTGCTGAAAGGTTCTTTTCTACTTTTAGTTAAGTTCCCTATTTCATTTCCCTGGGGAAAACTTACACTTTGAAGAAAGTTTATTTCTTAACAAGCAGTGCTTGTTAAATAGCCTGACCCCAGAGGTTTCTCCATGGAGTAATTGTTAAAACCATCAGGCAAAATTGAGACAGGAGGATCAGTGACTGTGTAACAAAGGCAGCACCTCTGGAGGCAATGTTGAAGGCACTTAGTGTGCATACCCTGGTGACTCTTCATGAGCTTCAGAGAAAAGAATGTTGAAGTTTCTAAGCAATTATGACCTTACTGACATTGTGAAAACATTGATAATGCTTTAATAATCCAATTATCTGCAAGTCTTTTAATGAACCCACAGGTGACCTACTGATAGAGTGAGATCTTACTTGGCAGCAGCCAATTTCCAAGGAGACCATTTTTAATTGCATAGAGACTGCGAAATGATGGCTTTAAGCAGATGAGCTTGCACTGTGTAAAACAAGTGGATTGTTTTCCTGCTTTGGCCTCCATAAGCACATATCTTCACTACAGGTTAATGAGCATTTTGCCCTGCCATCCCAGAGACTGAATAAATACTGGAGGGACCTCCAAAGTTATTCCTGTTCTCACTTTCTACATGAGCAAAGAGAAAACACGTTTCAAGCATAAATGAACTGCAGCAATCGAGTTAAGTGCTCCAAGTAGAATGATAGAGTGCTGCCTCCCCACTCCGTCTGCAAAATTTAACTCTCCTGTAAAAGAAATGAAGCATGGTGCCAGTTGTAGGTAGAACAAATACATCATTTAGGAGCAAAGCTTTTGGAATCAGATTGAGTGAATTTAAACAAAGTTAGCAAGCAATTGTATGTCTCGCTTGTTTACCTACAAAAGAAGCTAGTTGTATTTTATATGTTTTACTTTTGTCATGCAAAACTGTGTTAATATACATGGATCACATAAAAGAACATCACATGTACTAAGCATAAAAAAAGTTAGCTGTCATCCTTCTGTTTCCTAGCAATAGTGTACTGTTTGTCTGTAGTCATTTATATAACAAAGTACTTTTGCACACATACTTTTAAAATTTTATGTTTTTTAACAGGAAAAAAATAAAGCTCAGGAAATCACAATATCCTTGGCTAAAGTAACACTGGTAGTTAGCAGTAATGTCCAACTTCTAACTCAAGTCTTTGGATTGCAAATCTAATGGAACTTCCATTCTCTTATAGCTATTTTCACATAATCTACAACTGCTATTATAATCAATCTATTTCAATACTAACAAGAGTTATATATAGGTAAAAATTCATGGTGAATTAATAAACAATGACACTTGGTTTAACTTAAAGTTAATCAAATTTCAAAACAGTTGATTAATTGATGCCTGAGATAATGAAGAATCACTCACTTTCTCTCCTACTGAAGGAAGCTATAAAACCTGAGAACACATGTAGGAGGTATGCAAGCACTTTAAAATTAAATATTAGCAGATAGATGTGGAAAGAACAACAAATCCAAAGAACTGTCTAACTGGCCATAGGTTTGAAAATATTCTGCCTTTACAACCTCCCAGCCCAAACCTAGCACAGAGAGAAGTACATAAGTAGTACAGTAAGCATGGTAGTACAGACAGAGGATGTTCAGAAAAGGAATTTTTAGTATCAGAGGATGAGGAAAGCCTCTGTTTTCTGTTCCCTAATTCACCATTAAATTCTGTGGCAGCAGTGGCAATAACTGATAACAGTAGGAAATCACAAAATTTCATCTTTGATGGAGTGGCATCAACCCTCCATTCTGTAATAATAGGGTTCGATGAAGGCTAACATCTGACCCACAGACTTGGATTGGACTGGACTTATCTGCTGCTACAATTGTGTGAGTCATTTCTTGATAGAAATTTCTCTCTCTGCACACACACAAACACATACAAACAGTGATAGTTTTTTTGTGTGTGTGCCAACATTGCACTCATAGAAGATATGGGTGGAGTCTAGACTGTCAATTAGGTCACAGCCTGATGGTACTTGGATCCAGACAATTCCATTCTCTCTCGCGCTCACTCCCTCGCTCTCTGTCATCACTGTCCTGCTATGGAGTCACTTGGAGAGCTGCCAGAGACACCACAATTGAATTCACAGGACTTTACACTCAGCAGTTGCTGTTGTTCCTGAGTTCTGCATGTGGCTTCATGAGTCTGAAGAGAGATTTATGGACTAGTATTGGATTTGTGGACTAGTTGATATGGACTGAATTGGGATGTTTATTGATGCACAATTACTCATCTGTATATAAGAAAGAGGTTTATATACAAGTGCAACTGTATATTAACAAGTCCAGTATATTAAACAAGTCCAGTCCAAAGTCATAAGTCTGATATCAACCCATATGTCTGACAGCAATCTACAAAGTCCTCTCCAGACTCATGAAGCACATGCAATAATGCTGAGTGCAGAAAGATTACAGGCCAGTGGGTGCAAAGTCAGTGGTGGCAGAAGCATCTCATCCCTGGTAGGGGTCTTGTGCCTTCTCCAGCTTCAGAGGTCTGGTTGCATCTATGTGGCTTGTCCGGCTCAGGGCACTGAGGTAGTTTCACGAGTCTTCTCTTCAAGGATGTCTCTCAGAAAGTCGGCCTTGTCAGTCGAAAGTTTCAAAGGGAGTGAGTGTTGTCAGTACAAAGTTTCCAAGCGAGTGAGCTAAGAGTGTCTCCACCTCCAAGAACAAATGACCACATTTTCCAGAATTCTCACCAGGCCACTCCCACGTGAGGTTTCTTTGGCTATGTCCAGACTGACAGGCTACACTCCCCCTCTACACTTTTAATTCTCAAATTGACACCAGATTATGTGGTTGCCACAGTTAGTAAATCCAGTTTGATTCAAGTGAGGTGTCTCCTGACTCATAAAAGCTGAAGAACAAAAAGCAGGATGACACAGCAGGTGGATGCCAAGGTCCTCTGGGGATCATTCATAAGCACTGCACAGGAGACAGAGAAATCAGATCCAGCAGCAGGCAAAAAGCCGAGAGAAGGCAACCCTGCACAGTCTCTCTCTTGTACAAAAGTCCACCCAAGGAGGTGTCATCAAAAAAAAGGAAGGTGTCATCAGGCTTTGATACGATTGATAGTTTGGGCTCCACCCATACTTTTACCCAGGAGTGTCTAGTTCACATAAACCCTAACCATCACATACATATTCCTCCTGTATTCTAGTTCATTAAACCCAGGGTCATTCTGTAAATTCAAAGTCATATATCAAAGAAACCCTATCTAAAATTTCTGACACTTTAAATATATATAGCAGCAGACTGCCTCATCTCTATTCCACAGAAGAGTTTTATCCCCCCACCCTCCTACATGAACCTTTGATAAGTTATAGGTTATAGTTTTCATATCTTACATCATCATCTGTTAGCCTTCACCCACTTTTCTGTTGTCTATTTCCCTGGGAGAGAGTAATATGCTTATCCTTGTGATCAATTCCTCCTCACCCCCACCTTCCCCTTAGCCCCCTGTAGAAGTGCTTTTTAATGTGACTATACTTGTTATGGCAGTCACCAGAGTTAGAAGCTGAGGGACTAAGTAAGAGGCTGAGGATAAGAAGGAGAGACTTGGCTAATGAGAGACTCTGTTGTGCCCAACATAACATTCCTGTTGATTGATCCTGACTTGTGGTAACATGTCAGCTTAATATTTATGAAAAATATGAAGGCATTCTTAAATCTATCCCTACATAATTCATTACACACTTCCTCCACCAGGGATCCACAAGAGTCTACAGCCTCATGTTTTTCCTGAGTACCTAGTGGGTTTGCACTTAACAACCTTGCACTTAACATCACATTTTTACCTAAGAGCACTACCAGGATTCCTTACAAATCATGCAAAGCATATCTATGCAAATGAGTTATACTTCAATATAGAGAAAAGATTGAAGTTGTCAAGGATTCCACTGGATCCACAATCAATAGTCATAGAAGCAGCAGTTCAAGAAATCTAATGATATATTCCAAAAGAACTCTCTAAAGTGCTAATGAGTGAGGATGTTGCTTTAAGCACTCAAGTACATGTGACGTAAGCCTGAGAAGAAGACAATAAAGGAAAGAGGAAGAGAAGGAGATGCCTTATGGTGCTCTGGTGAAGTGTTTAACTGGTAACACAAAGATGGCTGCTCCACAGTTCCCGGTAGCTCCAGAGAAGAGAGATGTAGTAATCTGCCTCCACAGGAATTCCAGCCGAGGGTGTGCAGAGTCAGATGCTTCATAGCGTCCTCCATACACAGCGGTCCAAGAAAATAGGTAAAGCAAACACAGGTGACAACTTTGGAACTCTGAACATCAGAAGCAAAGATGTGAAATTTAAAGTGCACTCACCTCACCTGCAGAGCACCTCCTAACCGCCCCCCAAACTGGAAACTCTTGAACCCAGGGTACATGTCTTCCACCTCATTTATCCTTCCTACTGTGTACAAGTGTGATCCAGTAGCACCCAGCATGCCCTGCTCCTAGAACTACAGCCTCATCCCCAGAGCTAGCGCGAATCCTTCTTTCAGCCAGGGACTCACAGATGAGTGACACCCGTTAGCATCTCTTTTTCCTTGCCACTTGTGCTGGAGACAGGTGGGAAGGTGAACCCCTCACGCTTGCCCATCCAACTGCACCTGGTGCTCATGTTCTAGCAGCACTTGCTTCTCTGCCCAGCCACACGCTCCATGTGCCTGTGAAAGGGTGTGTCCCTACACGCAGGCTTGCAGCCCCTGTGCCGGGAGCTTGCAGTCTGGACGCACACCCTCTTGAGCTAACCCACACTCGAACTGGAAACAGCCGTTCATCAGATCAGCCACCCACACTGAGCTCATGGGCTTGGAGGTATCCATTTTTCTGCCTGGCCATCAGGGTTAGGGACTCGGTTAGGACTGCTTAACTAGCAGTACCAGGGACCCCACAATTGATAGCATCCGGCCATACACCCAGCCACCATCAAGGACAGCCCACACACCAGTCATGCCCACTCTTCTTCCCAGACATGGGTGCTGGGAACCAGTAAATTGGAAGTATCTGTTTCTATTCCTGGCCTTTCAAGTTGCTGATATTTAAATTAGTACTGCCACCTACTCCCCCTTCCAAGGATCTTCTCCTGCTTTGGACTCCAGTGGAAAGGGGTAAACCCTCTTAGTAGGTACCATGGACTGACTACATCTCTCCTGCCTTGCCTTCTGTGTCATCATTGTGGCAACAAGAGGCTCATAACCACTTTAAAAGCTGCTAGGAACTCACACTACATGAGACCATTGGTAAGAGTTTCTGTAATATCTGTGCAATAACCAATGACCCAGGAACTCACCCAACTACCCAGCAACAGACACTGAATACACATAGCAGTCAACCAGAAACCAGTGAGAAGACACCTTACAAGCAATCTCAGGTGACTGGTAGGACAGACAACTTCACTGCACCATTAATTCCAGCTACATCTTCAGCTGTCCTGCAAGACCAGAGATAACTCACCCAACCCCTGTCCCCTCTACTCAGTGGCAGGAGGGTGGAGGTCCAGTGCAGTCAGGCTAACAACCGTTGCATGAGGCATGCCAAGTTTATTCAGGTATACAAAAAATGAATAACTAATAACCAGGAAGCTACAAACAAACATAAATAAATAAATACATTAACACCTTAATGTCTAAGAGAAAACATTCAACACCAAATCACATACAAGAGCAGATCAAGATAACTTCAGCCGGTCATCAATGCAGGAAATCAGACAAAGAAACAGTAATTAACTACTTGCTACATAGTTTTAAAAGTTAATATATAGGATTCTCTATAAGTCAAAAAGCAGATCTCTATACAACACCACAAAACAATAGAACATATCAGAAAAATACAATACAAGACCAAGAT
Source organism: Nesogale talazaci (assembly GCA_004026705.1). Lineage (NCBI taxonomy): Eukaryota > Metazoa > Chordata > Mammalia > Afrosoricida > Tenrecidae > Nesogale > Nesogale talazaci. The sequence goes on from PVJH01005879.1 coordinate 10,024, forward strand.
GATAAAATTTACTATTAGAAAACATCAACTAAAAAATTCAAAGACTAACAATGAAATTTCAGAAACCTTCACAACTTAATAAAAGGACAAAGGAGCACGCTTTTAACGCTCTGATTTCAAGGTTTACTATAAAGCAGTTTGATATTGGTTCAAAGATCTGTATGTAGACCAATGAATTAGAACAAAGAACTGAAAATACAACCAAGTATCTAGAGACACTTGATTTTTATAAAGTCCTAAAGTAAGTGGGAAATAGTCTTTTCAATAAATAATACTAGAAAAATTTTATCTCTAACCTGCTAAGAAGGAAATAGGAGTCATGTCTCACACCATGTATAAAAGCAAACACAAGATGAATCAAAGGCATAAGTATACGCTGTAGAAACATAAGGATATCTATGAAAAATAGGGACAAACTTAAAGGCCATAATACAAGTTATGAAAACATTAGCAATCATAATGAAAAAACAATCACACTACACAAGGCAAAATAGAGGACTTTAACTTTCTAAAAAGATATGATATATGATGTGTATATCAAAAAGCTTCATTAAAATTATTAAAAGCACATATACAATGAAAAAATCATTTGGCAGTGATATAATGGATAAAGGGTTAATTTGAAAAATCTATAGAAAACTGTAACACTTAAATAAGAAAAATACAAATAACCACATCAAAAATCACCACAAGAGATGAATGGGTTTAAAAAAAAGATATAGACAATTTATAAGATGATATCCAGGCAGCCACACTCACAAAGATATCTTGTGTTCACTAGCTATAAGAAAGACAAATTGACTGAGCCCTCGTGGCGTAGTGGTTGTGTGCAGGACTGCGGCCCACTGGGACGAAGGTTCAAATCCAGCAGCGGCTCCATAGGAGCAAAGACTGAGCCTCCTCCTCCCACCACCAGAGGGCAGTGATGCCTAAAAAAAAAAGACAAATTAGAACAATGATGAGATATTACCCCCCACTGTCACTCTTAGCCAAATAATAAAAAGCAAAATACAATAAATACTGAAGAGGATATGGGAAAACTGGAACAGTCCTATAATGGTGGTGGGGTTGAATTGAATTATACATTCACTATGAAAAACAGTAAGGACCTTCCTTCAGCAGTGGATATACAAATACTTCATGATCCTGCACTCTCTCTACCTGGTACATATCCTAAAGAAATAAAGAACAAAACACAAGAAGATAAGTGCCTGCCTATGTTCTTCACAGCAATTTCTCTAATAGCAAAAAGATGGAAACAAAAGCCCCATCTTTGGAGGAATGTATAAATAAATTCTGGTCTATACACACTATGGAGCATTGTACATCCTTAGAAATCAAAGACAAGTCTGTCAAACACTTCATAACATGGGGAAAAAATTGGAGGACATTATGCTCAGACAAGTTAGTGAATTTTGTAAAAATTAATATGCTATAACACTATTATCATAAAGGGAAAACATGGTGTTCACACCAAAGGAAAAGACTCTGAAGACTAAGAAGAAGCCAGAGGTGGGAGGGATGGGTGAGAGAGGAGAGTTAGGGATAGGAGGTGGGGGCAGGGGGGAGTGTTACATGGATACAGTCACTGTTTTATAGTTTGGATGCAGTGGGCCATGCAATGATGTATATAGCATGTCTTCCTCTGTATGTGTTATGTTCCACAAATAAAATGAGAAGAAAGCAAGTATTGGGGGAAAAAAGGGAAAACAAACCTTTTGGGACAGTTCTATACTAGCACACGGGGCTGCTGGGATTGAAAATGGCCTGGAGACACCTAACATGAGCATGTGACTAGAGCTTGGTGACTCTAAGGGAAGCAAAATTTCCTAGGACACAAAAACCAAAAGAACTAAAAAGTAAGTTAATTCATTGGGATTCATAAACAGTGAACAGTATAAAAATGGAAAAGAAGGCTTCAGACTAGGAAGAAATAGCCCTAAATATTCTGCAAAATCTATACTGTGGTAAATTTGTATATAAAATATGCTTTTAAATTCCTAAAATAAAGATAATAAAAAGAACAAAGACCTATATTTTAAAGCATAAAGCTTGAAAAAAACATTCCAAAAAGGAGGGTGTGTTCAATAGCCTATAAACCCAGAAAATAAATGTTCAACACCATCAAGTAACTTAGAAATACAAACATAAAATGACATGATAACATCATGTGATAGATCCAATATCTTGTTAAAACACTGTATTTTAAAATGGCAATGTTGAGTGTTGTGTTGGTCAGAATAGAGAACAGTTCATACATTGTCATACATTATTAGTGATAACATACAATAAAGCATTCACTTGGGGATTTTTCACCACATTTATATGAAGTTAAATATAGTATGACTTTGTTTACAACTCTACCCACAGCTATCTACCCAAAAGAAATGAAGGTCTCGTCTACCAACCTGTCCAGCAGGAACACTGCAGTCCCTCGCCATAGACAACATCTCTGACCCCTGCAACCCCACCTAGCAAATGTGACACACTGCCTTCTCAAGACGTCTCACAGAAACACTTCACCATTCTGCTGGTGCCACAGCCAATACGGGGGAAGTGCGGTCTCCTTTTAGACATAGTAATTCTTGTAAAAAAATCATTTTATTGGGGGCTCATACAAATTTTATCACAATCCACACATACCTCCATGTGTCAAGCCCTTTTGTGCATTTGTTTCCCTCAATGTTCTCAAAACACTTTCCACTTGAGCCCCTGCTATTCGCTCCTCTTTTTCCCCCTCACTCCCTCTTCTCCCTCCCCCATGAACTCCTGGTAATTTATAAATTATTATTATTTTGTCATATCTTATACCCTCCAATGTCTACCCTCACCCACTTCTCTGCTGTCCTTCCCCCAGGGAAGAGGTCATAAGTTAATCCTTGCAATCTGTTCTCCATTTCTACCCCAACTTCTCTCCACGCTCCCATTATGGTCCCTCTCACCACCAGTCCTAAGGGGTTCTTCTGGCCTGGATTCCTTGTGTTTCCAGTTCCTATCTGTACAAGTGTACATCCTCCGGTCCAGCCGGATTTGTAAGGTAGCATTGGGATCATGATAGTGATGGAGTGGGAGGGGGAAGTATTCATGAACTAGAGGAACATTGTATGTTTCATCATTGCTACACTGCACCATGACTGCCTCGTCCCCTCCCGGGCCTTCTGTAAGGAGATGTCCAGTTGCCCACAGATGGGTATCATCATAGGTAGACTGTAAGGGACCCTGATGGTGCTATGATTAAAGGCACAGGTATTAGATAAAAGGTCATTGGTTGGAACATTGGCTTTTCTGTGATAGAAAGATGTGGCAGTATACTGTATTTTTCAGACTGTAAGACCCACCTGACCATAAAAGCACCCAGTTTTTAGAGCAGGAAAACAATATTCTGAAGCTAATAGTACCAGTATACTGAAATATTTATTAAAATAAAGCCAAATAATAAAAACAAAATATAATAAATACATTCACAATGATATGATTTTTTTGTTCTTTGATGCCTGATAGTTGCTCCCCTCAACACCTCATGATCAGCCAAGCTGTTGTGCTTCTTCCATTCACGGTTTGTTGCTTCTCAGCTAGATGGCCTTTTCTTTATCTTCAGGCCTTCAAGGGCTCACACTCTACATTCCCTGATAACCAGACACCATCAACTTTTTTTGGCACGTCTATTTATGCACCTGCTTTGTCCATAGCAATCATGTCGGGACAGGCTGGTGTGCTTCTTCCATGTGGGCTTTGTTATTACTTTTTCTGTCCCAAAAGTCCATTGATGCCAGATTCCACTGTTCCCTCCCTCTCTGACTTTTTCACCTTTTTGTTTGACCGCACATCACTCGCTCTGTCTCCACTCTCTAGCATTCCCTTTCCTGCTTTCTGCTATTCTCTCTTGACTCTGTCTTCCAATCTCCCTTCACCCTGCCCCCTTTACTTTCACTCCAGTCTAGACCCCCCTGCCCCAGGCAGGTTGTGGATGCCCATAAAATCTGTTCATTGAAACCCACGCTCTGGATCTGCTTTCCCTTTATTCCTGTTCTAACATCTGTCAAAGGACTTATGCAAGAATTTTCACAAAAGTGTCATTTGTAATACACAAACCCTATAAGTAACCCAATTGCCCACTACCTGTTAAAAGGATGAATAAATAAATTGCAGTGAATCTGTACAGTGGAAGGCTACTCAGGAATAGTAGAACAAACTACTGATATGTCCAAAAACATGAAAGGATCTTTAAAACATTTTCATCAAAAGAAATTACCTTGTCACTTGATCCTCCCTCTCATACACATTGGACCTGATATTTCTTTCAACATTCTCTCTCTCTCTCTCTCTCTCTCTCTCTCTCTCCCCCTCTGTGTGTGTGTGGGGGGGGGGGGGTACAAGTGTGTGTATGTGTGTGTGTGTGTGTGTGTGTGTGTGTAAGAAAGAGAGACCTTATAATGAGGTTTATCTCCAATGTATTTTGTCATTGGAGTAGCCCTCTTGAATTTTAGTTATATGCTTTTCTATTTGGGGAGTATTCCTATACCCAGGATTGGTAAACCTATAAGACAACAACTAGAATAAGGGCTCCTAGGAAGTAGGGGTGGGGGAGGAATGGGAAATAAACAGGAGTGGGGAGTAAACAGAAGGAAAGAGAAAGTTTTGGAATTGATTGTGGTAGCAATTATACAATACTGCCTGATGTGAATGAATTATGGAACAGTATGATATCGGTATTGGCTTCCAAAATAGGATTTTGAATAAAGAAACTAGGCACAAAATACTGTATCTCATATGATTCCAAAACATATACAAATATTGGCTAGAGCAGCCAATATTGGACAATGAACCAACCAGACCCATTGCTCTGAAGTGGATTCTGACTTACATCAATCCCATAGGACAGAGTAGAATGTCCCTGTAGCATTTCTAAATAGTATTTTTGGACCTACTATATTTGTCAGACCATAAGATGCACCTTTTGTGCCCCCAAAATAGGGGAAACATGAGGGTATGTTTTATAGCCTGAAGGTGTGTTACCCCAGAACATGTGTTTAATATGATCCCACATGCCTGCTGACTGCCTGCTGCTGTTTGCAGACTGTGGATTGTTGTGTGTTTGGGGAAGCCCCGCCTTCTGGAGTCCCAATATCAGTCAAGTCACATGATGGACACAGTGCACACCTCCCCTCATTTGTTCATGAAAGCAAGGGTGATTCTTAACGCCACTGTTGAGTCTATGCTGTTAAATATGACCGTATTTTGCTTTATTTTAATAAATATTTGAGTATCCTGGTACTATTTGGTTCAGAATATTGTTTCCCTGCTCTAAAACCTGGGTACTTTTTATGGTCAGGTGCATCTTATGGTCTGAAAAATACAGTACACTGCCACATCTTTCTATAACAGAAAAACCAATGTTCCCACCTTTTAGCTGGTAGCTGTGCCTTTAATCACTGCACCATCAGGGTCCCTTACAGTCTACCTATGGTGACACCAAGCTGCAAAGTGGCTGCTTAGGGAGGGAATGGGAAGGTGCATTAGATGAAGGCACAGGTGACTATAGGAAACAGAAAGATTTCTTCCAAGTTGTCTCCCTCCTTTATATGCAAACATAGCTGCTTGCTACACGTAAATGACTACACTTGGAGGTCAACTAAAAGTAGGACAGGAGATAGTCTCCCTAAGGGTTATCAGCCATCGAGAGCAATCAGACTGTATAGTCTGTCCCTCCCTGAGTAGGGTCCACTCTCTCTGATAAGGATAGTAGCAGATTGTTTCCCTGAAGGAGCCAGGAAGGTCAAGCCCACTCAAGGGTGACCCAGGTTAGGCTGTCATATTGAATCTAGGGTCCACCCTTCTTGTCACATTATACCCCTAGACCCTCCCTTCCTATTCCAGCACACCACTAGCTCATCCCCTTCCTGACATGCTCATGCAGCTTGCGCCTATTGAACCCATGATTAGTTATGGGGGACTGGCCTTTCCCCCACAGATGATCTTTGTAGAGTGATTGATATTCTAGGTCTGGATGGGTGAGGTAGTTAAATAAAACTGTCAAATCTTCATCAGAGAGCAATTTAAATTATGTGTGTCCATGTATGAAATTTAAATCTCAAAGAAGTAGTTGTTTTGAGTTGTTGTTAATTCTGACTTACAGTGAGTGACTCCATGTGTGAAACCATATAGTTTGAAGGTTTTGATCCCAAACGCAGATCACCAAACCTGTCCTATGAGGCGTGCTCAAATTACCAGCCTTTCTGCGGGGACGTGAGCACTTTGCCAGCTGCACCGCTCAGGAACAGTTAAAAATTAAGAGAATATATCATCAAATTGATTATAGTAGATATGCTTAGGTTAAAATGCAATTCCTTAGCTTTGGGTTTTTTCCCCCACAATCTTATTATTGGGAGTTAATACAGATATCATGTCAGCCCATTATTCAATTTTAACAATGGATCTCCCTTTTGACCCATTTTAAAGTTGTTTAAGTTTTTAATACCTTCTGCTTTCTTTCTATTGGAATTTTTTGAATTTGTCTAGCCACTGCTATTGGGTTTTCATCCTCTTCTTGTTTGTATTTTGTGTGATGTTCTGTATGTGAAATCCAGGAGTGGTAAATCTATTGAGATAGTAACTGGATTGATAATTGCCTAACAGAATGGAAGGGAAGGATAAAATAAGGAGAGATGGTAACATTGAGTACAAGAAGAAAATGTTCTGAAATTGATTGTGGTGATTATTGCATAAGTTTTCTTAAGATGATTAAAAGATTAAATGTTATATTATAAAACATGCCAACCAAATTGTGTTTTAAAAGTAACAGTGACACTCAAAATAAATAAATGGTTGTCAATTCAGTTCTGGCCTGTAGTGACCTCACGTGTTTCAGAGTAGAATAGTCCTCCATAAGATTTTCCATAGTTCTGAACGGCTAACCACCAACTCAGCAGTTCAGATCTACTAGACACTCACTGGAAGAAATAAAGATGAAGCTGTCTGCTCCTCTAATGAGTTACACCCTAAGAGACCCACAGAGATGGTTCTACTCTGTCTTATAAGATTGTTATGAGTCAGAATCAATTCAGGTGAGTTTAGTTTGGAACTTGGACCTTCCAAGGCACCCTCTCAGTGGACTCAAACCACCAACCTTTGGGTAGGTAGCTAGAACTAACTCATTTATATCACTCAGAGACAGACTCTAACGACCCTACCATTTTATAAAAGTTTGTATGAAAGTTGTTTCATCATGAGCTCCTTCAATTTTTCACCATCAAGTTCACAATGCTAATGAGCATCCTACATGCATTCGGTGTCCCATCATCTCCTATTAACTCCGTATACTTAGGACTCTAACACTATGGATTAGAGACACTGTTCCTCGAGCCTCAGTCTCACCCATGCCAGTTCTGGCTGTCTTTCCTATTTTATTTTGAGAATGATTGGCTCACATTGTCTGTGAGCCTTCCCTGTAGTCTGCGGGTATCTCTGTTTGGAAGTGATCCACTTCCTTGGCATGTTATTTATAAGTTCTATCTTTCCCTCTTAATATTAATTTACTTATTTGATTAGCACATTGACAATTGAATAAAAATTCAAGAAGTTGAGGAAAATTCTGTCTTTGGACAGATTCCTGATCTAATTACTCGAAGAGCAGCAGGAAGGGGAATAATGACTGACCTAATATAAATGGTCTATTCGAAGTCTAGTGTAAACAGTGGGAAAAGTGGTGGTGGGGAGTGGGACCATATTTTGATGAGTTTCAGTTACAGCAATATTTGGAATTATGATATTTGGTGTGGGAAGACATGTTACTTGGTAGAAGCAGTAGCTATAATTTTTTTACAACAAAAGTCAGTGATTTGGGATTAATATTTAAATCGTGTAAGTGAAAACAACCTACCACACTGAGGTAGGAGAACATAGATTATGCGATGACTCTTAGATCAAGTACAGTATCAAGTATTTGAGTGAGTAAAGAACAAAGAAAACTGGAGAAGTTTACTTCAACTTAATCTTTATAACCAACTAAACCAGAATCCTTCTTTTTAGGTTTCATTTGCCTAATTAAGAGAGAAAATGTCTTAAAATAATTTCTTGTGGCAAAATAAAACAAAAAATGTGGGGGATACTCTTCACAAAGATGTACAGATGCCTGGGTGATGCAAACAGTTTTCACTTGGCTACAAGTCTAAGGGTCAGTGATTTGAATCCACCCAATGCTGCAACCCTGTGAAGCTATTCTCTCTCATAATACATGGGGGTTGACAGGAGTCAGAATTGATTCCATGGCAGCAGGTTTGCGGGGGACTTTTTAAAAAGATGTTCTTTCACGTTGTGTAAGAGTCTTGGTGGTGTAGTGGGTCATGCATTCACTTGCTAATGCAGGGTCTCCAGTTTGAAGCCACCAGTCACTCCTCAGAGAAAATGAGGCTTTCCACACCTGTAAGGAAGAACAGATTCAGAAACGCACAGGGGCAGTTCTTACAGGCAGTGCTGTAAGGTCAGCCTGAGTGATAATCAGCTCCATGGCAGTGGGTCTGTTTTGTTTAATTTTTTCTAAAATGTGTGTTCACAGAGAGGATAAAAAGCAATGAAAGAGTTTCACATATAAATATTATCGTATCTGAAATGTCACAAAAGTCTAGTATGGTCTCATATTTATTTAACAGTATATATATATATATATATATACTACCCACTACAAACCTGATATCATGTAAATGCAAGACTAAAGATGTAGAAAAGCCACACACTAAACATGCCCAACGTCAAAGTACAGGGCTCCAAAAGGGCAGAGAATTGCCCCGCGGGATCTTCAAGGCTGCAAGTCTTCATGGAAGTAGCCTGCCTGTGCAGCGAATGGCGAGTCGGTTGGCATCCACGTGATTCAGTCACTTGCGATCAGGGCTCCTTGGAAAGAAGTCAATGGGACGCATCGATCAAGTAATCATAGCTTTGGTGAATGCTGGAAATGTACAGAGTGATGCTATCAAATGTACAGAGTGATGCTATCAAGTGACCAGAGGTGGTGAGAAGATGCAACTTTATATAGGCTAGACAAGTAGCTCGTCAACCAGCCTTGTTTCCCAGAAGAGGGAAGGGAAAACATTGCCAATGAAAGTTGCAAGAGGAAGCCACTTATAGAAAGGAGATTTGGAGTAAGAGTCTAAAAAATGGAGATATTTTGATCAAACAATTGCGGGGATAGGAATTTCAAATTAGATCCTATCCATGGTAATAGGAGAGAGCCACAATCCCATTTCTCTAAGCGTCAGGAGAGGAGGACAGTTGCTGGGTGAAGCTGTTGGTTCAAACCAGGCCAGGGGCACCTTGAAAGACCAACCTGGTTGTCCATTTCTGAAAGGTCACAGCCTTGAAAACCCCAGTGGAGCATTTCTGACATGCGCAGAGTAATTACAAATCAGAACAATCAATAACAAAAACATGGATGGGGCTGCACAAATGACACATAGAAAGAATTAGATAGAAAGACTACAAACCACCTCGAATAACCTGACATCATTCTGTGTTTTAACATTCAGTCTTCTTTCCAAAGCTTTCATTGTTTGACCTTGAGTACTGCTTTAAAAGGAATTGTGGCAGCAAATGCTTAAAGCATTTAAAAATATTAAAGTAGAGGCTCAGCCCCGGTGGCGTAAGTGGTTGAGTGCGGGACTATGGTCCATGGAGCAACACTGGATAGCGCCCACGGCCACCAGAGGCAGTGATGCCCCCCCCCCAAAAAAAAGTATTAAAAAAATTAAAGTAGAAAAGGAGACCTAATATTCTGTCATCTTAAAGAAAATTTACTCAAAGGGAAGTATGCATAACAGCAGGCAAAGAATGGAGACAAATGACTTTCTTAAGAGATCATGACAGAAAAGTAGAAATGGTGAACAAAAATCAATACTGAATCTAGGGAGTATCTTCAATTTGACTTGATTGAGTATGAGGTTACATTTGGTAGTCTGTATGGTACAGTGAGAGAGTTGAAAACTCACACAGGATGGCTAGAAATTAGAATTTCTTACAGAGTGCAGAGTGAAAGCTACATTCTTCTATTCAAGGGGGCACAGAATGTTGCACCCAGGGGCAAGGGCAGGACAAAGTAGAATTTTGTGGGACAGCACATACATATGTACGGCAAGTATATCTCAACTTTTCCTGGCACTGAATTCTTATTGGCCAATTAAAAAATATTTTTAGTGTATTAATGCAGGAAAAGGAAGGATTTTTATCATGGCAAATCAAATGGTACTTGGTCAGGAGTGGCAAGAAGCAAGTGTGGCAGTTAAGAGACTTGATTACAGAATACTACAGGATTTTTATCATGAGGTACCGCAGGGAGAGGGTTTGGGACATATCGAAGCACAACTCTTGAGAGACCACTTGGCATCAAATTAATAAAAGCTCTGGAATCCAGGTACTGAGGTTGAGTATTTCAACTATTTCATAACTTTCTCATCCTTGCAATCTGCTTGTAAACCAGGTGCCACTAGAAACAGCCATTTGAGGGAAAATGCGAAGTAAACATTAGATTATTTTAATAGAAGTGATGTATATCAAAAGAGGACATTCTGATAGCTTAGAGTCACACACTGAGACGCTGTCCGCAAAGTCAGCAGTTGGTAAGCACCAGGCTTTCCTCTGGAGCATAAAGATGCTTAGTCTCAAAAACCCACAGGGGCAATTCTTCCGTGTCCTACTGGGCCACTAAGAGTCAGAAAGGACTTGATCGCAGTCAAAAGTCAGAAGAAGGAATGTGATGACTGGCACTTCCTTCCCACAGCTTTTACAGCCTCTTTGATGTCTTTATTCCTCAAAGTGTAAATTATGGGATTTAGCATGGGTGTTACCACACTGTACAAGACTGAAATCAGTCTGTCTTTCTCCAAGGAGTACGTCGAGATGGGCCGTACATATGTGAAAATTGCGCTGCCGTAGTAGAGAAGGACAATCACCAGGTGAGACGCGCATGTGGAAAAGGCCTTCCTCCTCCCCTCTGAGGAGCGGATTTTCAAGATGGTGGAGATGATGTAAAGATAGGACAGGATGATGCACAGGAAAGGGGTCCAACCGATGAACACGCCAATGGAGAGCAATGCCAGCTCATTGACTGATGTGTCTCCACAGGACAAGATCAGCAAAGGGGGGATGTCACAGAAGAAATAGTTTACCTGATTGTTGCCACAGAAGGGAAGACGGAAGGTCAGTGCCGTGTGCACCACCGAGTTGAGGAAACCACCGGTCCAGCATGAGGCTGCTAGCTGGGTGTAGAGCACTTTGTTCATGATAACTGAATATCTCAAAGGCTTGCAGATGGCAATGTAGCGATCGTATGCCATGGCTGCCAAGAGGAGACACTCTGACCCCACAAAGAAAATGAAGGCAAACAGTTGCACCAGGCATCCCCCATAGGAGATGCTTTTCTTCTGGGACAGCAGATGCACCATCATCTGGGGGACGTTGGTGGTAGTGTAGCAGATGTCAAGAAAGGCCAGGTTCCCCAGGAAGTAGTACATGGGTGTGTGCAGATGCGCATCCATTGCAGTCACTAACATAATGAAGCTATTTCCCCCCAAAGTACAGACATAAGTCAGAAAGAAGACCGCAAATAGGAGAAACTGCAGCTCGTTGAGGTTGGAGAACCCCAAGATGATGAATTCGGATGGAGTCGTTTGATTTTTCCCTTCCATGATGGAGCCTAGTTTCCTTTTGAAAATTTGGGCTGAGGGAGGCACAGAGCATAGTAAACATGCGCTGCAGCAGAATGGTCTGCAAAACAAGACAGTAGAAGGTCACAAATAAAAGCCATCATCGTCTACATCGGGTTCAAACAAAGAGAAGAAGAAACCTTTCTAAAACCGTATCTGCTTCTTACCACCTAACGCATGTAAACACATCCCATAAACACTTCACCTCCCCCCCACCCCCCGCCGCCAATACCTGCTTGAACGCTCTCCTCTTTTCTACGTAACTTTAGGAAATGGCTTTATGGAGAAGGATATCGTTTCTGTTGTCAAGTGCCTTTGAGTCAGTTCCAACTCACAGCGACCGTGCTCTACACCAGACGGAAATGCCACACAGCACTGCACCAACTTCCCCATTGCTCGAAGGACTGAGCCCATCATCACAGCCCATCTTCTTCCGGACCTTCCTCCTTACTCCTGTCCCTCCACTTTGCCAAGCATGATGTTCTTGAGGGATCGATTTCTGGTACCAAATATTTGAGATGAAGTCTCTCTGTCTTTGCCTCTAAGGAACATGCTGGCTGTACTTCTCCCAGGGCACATCTGTTTGTTCTTTTAGCAGTCTATAATACTTTCAATATTCCTCTCCAACACTGTGGTACAAATGGATCAATTTTTGATTCCATCTTCCTTTTTCTATGCCCAACTTTCACTTGCATAAAAGGCCATTAAAAAATCCTATGGTTTGGATCAGGCACACGTAAGTCCTCAAAGTAACATCCTTGCTTTTCAGTACTTTAAAGAGGTCTCTTGTAGCAGATTTACCCAATGTAATATGCCTTTTCATCTCTTGGTTGCTTCTTCCACGAGGATTAGTTATAGATTCAAGCAAGATGAAATCTTGACAGCGTCTACCTTTTCTCTGTTTATCATGATGCTACTTATTGGTCTAGTTGTAAAGATTTTTGTTTTCTTTACATTAAATTTAATTCTTGACCTTTATCAGCATTCAGCAAGCAGGTTGTGTCACCTGCCTGTCACAGACTGTAAGTAAGCCTTCCATCCTAATACTAAATTCTTCTTCATATAATCTGATTACATGTTCAGCATACATTTTGGATCAGCATGGTGAGAGGATACAACCTTGTTTCACACCTTTCCTGATTGCAAACCATGCACCATTCCCTTGCTCTGTTCACAAAACTGCCTCTTGGCTTTTGAAGGAATACAATACAGTGTTCTGGAATCCCCACTTCTCAAGCTTATCTACAGTTTGTTGGGACCCACACAGTTGAATGCCTTTGAATGGTAGGTGAAACGTAAGAACACATCTTTCTAGTAGTCTCTGCTGTGAGCCAAGATACATCTGACATCAATAGTGATATCCCTCGCCTCATGTCCTCTTCTGAATCCTGCCTGAACCTCTGGCAACTCTCTGTCAATGGACAACTACAACTGTTACTGGATGATCTGCAGCCAAATCTTAATCACATGGAATATTACTGATGTTGTTGCTAGAGGCCATTGGCCAGTCCTGACTCATCATGACGCTCTGTGCAACAGAAGGAAACACCGCACAGTCTTGTGCCACCCTCACACTTGTTCCTATGCCTGCGTGCGGCCTGGCAGAATGTTGTCAGGCCATCTCACTGAGCACCGTCCCCTTTTTCATGGCCTCTCCACACTGCCAGTCCTTCTCCAGGGACTGGTCTCTCCAGACAATGTGTCAAAAGTATGTAGATTTGTTTGTCCTTTTAGAAGTTCATGGTACTTTCAAAATTCTTCTGTGGCACCCAATTCAAATGCCTCAATTGGTATTAATAATACTGTTCTATAATTTGATCATTCTGTTGGGTGACATCTCTTTGGAATGGGTTCAAATATGTGTCTCTTCCAGGCAGTTGGTCAAGGAGCTGGCTTCCAAACTTCCTGGCAGACACAAGTGAGTGTTTCCAGTGCCTCAGCAACTTCTTGAAACATTTGAATTGGCATTCCATCCATTCCCGGAACTTTGCTATTGACTGTGGTCATTGAGTCTGGGTCTCTTCCTTCAGCATTACTGGTTGTTGATCACATGCTACCTCTTGAAATGGCGGAATGACAACTTGTTCTTTTGAGGAAAGTGTATTCTTTCCACCTTTGGTAGATGCCTCCTGCATCATTCGATATTTTTCCCATACAGTCTTTCAAGATTGCACCTCAATCTTGTTATTGATGTCTTTCAGTTTAACATACACTGAATGTGTTCTTCCCTTTGGGTTTTCTAACTCTAAGCCTTTGTAAATTCCACTATATTTTACTTTGTCTTATATAGCTGATCTTTGAAATTTTCTTGTCAACACTTTAACTTCATCTTTTCTTCCATTTGCCTTAGGTTCTGTAAAATTAAGAGCAGGGTTCAGAGTCTCTACTGATATCCACCTGTATCTTTTCCTTTCTTGCCTGTCTTTTTAATGACCTTTTGCTTTAGGATTTCACAGAGTAACATTTTAATCATATATTCCCCTGGCTTTGCCCTTAACCTGGAATTCCAGGTTTCTTAGTAGTTCTCTTCCCAATGAGAGTTCTATGGGAATAATGTATCACTTGTGCCCAGATGAAACACAAATCACTTACCCTAATGGTAATTTATGATATCAATATTATTATCAGATTAATAGCTTTCTTACAAAATCTCAAAAAAATTAAGCCAAAAAGAATGTCATCATCTTTGTTAAAATTAAGCCAAAAAGAATGTCATCATCAATGTTTTACTATCTCACTGTCCTGACAAGAATAGTTTCAAGTTTTCAAATAGTCCCCAAGTTGTTCTGTGTGTATGTATGTGTATGTACACATTTAGTTTTATTGCAACACAGTAACTTTAACACTTTTAATGTATAAAGCAGAGCATCTTTCCTTTGCAGCGAAACAAATAGAAAGTTAAAAAATAAACAGAAACAAAATTATAATAGGGAACATCAATTCCAAAGAAGATCCTATAGGTTCTGCTGATTCTCCCATTGAGCGTTGGGGCTCAAGTAATTATTAGGAGATAATTTTATTTTAAACTGTCATCTTAAACTACAAGGATGTCCATTCAATATCACAATTAAACATGCCAAGGGAAAAGCCATGTTGTCAAAGTACCCACTTAACCCATCCAACATTTCAAGCCCACCCTTTGGTGATATTCTTTAAACCCCTGTATGTGACCCCCCCGCCTTTTTTTAAACAAGAGAAAGTAGACAGAACATGGTGGTAAATGCTAACTGTCCATATTCACATAGAGACACAGTGTAATCTCTGAGACTAATAAACAGAGAAAGGAGGAATGAAGCTAAAATTCTATGCACTACTACACAGGAGCCAAGCACCCTCCAGCTGCCAGCAGAGCCAAGGGAGCAGAGGGTTTTCTGTTTGACCACAGAACACAGTGGTGTGTTGATTCCATGCTTTTTGTTGACACAGGAAAGGATAAAAATTAATTTGATAAATTAATAAAAGGGTAGAGATTTTTTCCACTGCAATCCGTACAACACATTATTCCCCCACCCCAAAATAAGTTGAGAACCATAGTGTAGAGAAGAGAAAAGAGACCTCAAGAACAGGGTGACTGAGCACAAAAGGAAGAAACAAAAGCAAAAACAAAAAAAAACAAAAAAGACTGCAACTTATTTCCAGGGACTGAAGAAAAATTGTAAAAAGAATATTGAAATCTATCAGGGTTCTGTTAGTCATCTTCTCCTTCATCCTCCTCTCCATTGCCATCATCTTCATTCTTCCCCTTCATCTTCATCCCCTTCTTCATCAATGTCTTCTAAACTTTTTTGTTCATCATCATCTTCTTCTTCTCCTCCACCTTCTTCATCAACCGTGTCAGGAATGAAATAGCACTGTAATGGATTTGGTCAGATATCATCTTGGATGACTTCTCCTAACTCATCAGAGTTGTTGGTAAACCAGGTAAAGAAACTCCTAAGTTCGCCCTACTGCCTCCTGCTGCTGCCTTTGTTCTGTATTTGATAGGAAAGTTTCATCAAGTCCTCCCCAGATTTCCATTTGATTTCAGTTGATTTTGAAGCTGGATCACCACTCTTGTTCAGATGAAATTCTTTGGCGAGAACTTTATTTTCTATGAAAGGATTTTCAACACAATAAAAATCTATTTTGTAACCTGATTTAAAATCTTCAAATTCTGTCACTTCAACCCTGGTCAAATAATGCAGTGCCTTTTCATCCTCTTTCCCAAGCAATGCACACACTTGAGCATGGTTGACAAATGTTACCCCCAAATTTGGAATTTGGGAGATCAAGGAGGGGGAAGGAAGGGAAGTGAAGGGGACTCCCATGCTTTCATGACTGGATGAAAAGTGTTGGGATGGGGGAAGGTGCCCACATGGCCAGGGCTCCTGTCTAGGAAAGGCAGGACCCCTCACTCATGATCCATGCTCTCCCCAGTTCTTTAGCGACACCTTCTCTGATTCCTAAATTTCTAGAAAATGAAAATTGTGGGAGAATCTGTTTTGTTTCCCCCCAGATCATAGAGTGCTTTACAGTAACATTGTTTTAGAGAGACTGGGTAGATGCACATTTGCATAGTGTTCCCAAAGCTTATTGTCTTTGATTTTTATTCCTGGTTAAAATTAATTGTGGTTGTGGCATTCCAAGATGTTCACATTACTGACACTATCACTGAAGGCAAATGTGTGCATAAGCAAAGGTGGTGAAGAAAGCTGATGGAGCCCGGCTATCAAAAGATGTAGTGTCTGGGGTCTTAGAGACTGGAAAGTAAATAAGCAGCCACCTAGCTCACAAGCAACAAAGCCCACATGGAAGAAGCACACCAGCCTGTGTGACCACAGGGTGCTGAAGGGATCCAGTATCAGGCACCAAAGAACTAAAAATTATATCATCATAAATGAGGGGGAGTACAGAGTGGGGACCCAAAGCCCATCCATCAGTGAAGCGACATCCCCTTACAGAGGGGTCGCAGGGAGGAAATGAGCCAGTTAAAGTACAGTGTAGCAACAATGAAATATGCAACTTTTCTCTACTTCTTAAATGCTTCCTCCCGCCACCATCATGATCCCAATTCTACCTGACAAATCCAGCTAGACCAGGAGATGTACACAGGAGTCGGAAACATGGAGAATTCAGGATAGATGATCCCTTCAGGACTAGTGGTGGGAGTGGTGTTACTGGGAATGTGGAGGGAGGGGGGAGTGGAAGGGGGGAACCAATTTTAGGAATCTACATATATCATCCTCTCTGGTGTACAGACAACAGGGAAGTGGGGGAAGGGGCACATTGGACAGTATATGATATGAAATAGTAATAACAATTTGCAATTTATTAAGGGTTCATGAGGAAGGGGGTGTGGGGAGTGCGGGGAAATATGGGGAAGTGGTACTGAGGATCTAAGTGGAGGGAGGATGTTTTAAGAGTGATGATGGCAACAAGTGTGCAAATGTGGCCTGCATGTGTCTTGATCATAATGGGAGTTTTATCAGCCCCCAATAAAGTGATTTATAAAAAAACTAATTGTGTTTGTTTTAGAAGACTTGACAAATACCAAAGTGAAAATAAAAAGATTAAAAATTTAAATATCTAAAGTAGAGAAAGTCTCTACTGCTCTAGTATGTGTTTTTCTAGTATATATATAATATACATATACACACACATACACACATACATATACATATAATCAAACTCAGGTTCCAAACATGCATAACATTTTAACTTGCTTCTCTCTCCAGCACCACACTGTGATCTCTTCAGATGACAGAGAGGAGCCCTGGTGGCCACTGGTGCTCACTGAGCTACGATCCTCATGGCCACCATTCAGCTTTCAACTTCTGCAAACAGTTACAGGCTCAGAAACATGCCATGGCATCACTGTGGCCATGCGTTTGAGCTTTCAAATGACAGCAAATTTACACCTCGACCATGACCATTCTTGATCTATAATGTTCATATGAGCACAGGTTTCATTCTTTTTTTATGGCATCGCTGCCCTCTGGTGGTGGTGGGAGCTACCCAGCCTTACTCCCGGAGAGCTGCTGCTGGATTTGAACCACCAAGCCAATGGGCCGCAGTCCCACACTCAACCACTACGTCACCGGGGCTCAGCCCCAGCTAAATTTTCATATACCAGTAAAGCCAGTTTTCCTTGAGTTGATCCCAACTGATGGAAATCTCTGTCTCAGATAAGATGGATCACCAAAGGATTCTCAATAACTGAATTTGGGGAGAAGTCATGTACTAGACCTGTCTCTGGAGATGTCTGCGTCTGCCAGGGGACTTGACCCTATAATTTTTCAGTAAGTTGCTGAGTGCTTAATTATATGCACTGAAAGTATAAGTATTCATCCCCCTTACTGATGATGAATACTTGTAATGTCTCATTTATTAATTTTTGCTACTGTAAACTTCAATGGAGGGAATAATGAGTTAGGTTTCCTAAAATTTGGGTCCGGTTAGCTGAATTTTAACAAATTTCCCCAAAATTCATCTGTCTTGAAACCTCAGGAGCTGTTTAACTGATTCTGTGTCTTTGTGGCAAAACCACTATAAATGCTGCAATGGCGGGGGGAGGGGTGTCATGGTCATCTCGGAATTCTTTCCATGCAGCATCAGAATTACATTAATCCTAGGACATTGGTCATAATGGTTTTCCTCCTTAATTTTTACAAAGAAGAACACTGAGTCTCCATGATAGAAAGATCAGAAAGATCTGCCAGAGGTTCACCCTCAGAGAGAGAGAGAGAGAGAGAGAGAGAGAGAGAGAGAGAGAGAAGTTTCACTCTTTTATACCCAAACCCAAATCTACTGCCATTCAATTGATTCTGAATCATTGTGGCTGTGTAGGATTTCCCAGGCTGCAAATCTTTATGGAGACAGATAACTTCATCTTTCTCCTGCCACTACTGCGCTGAACCTCCCCACCGCCAACTTTGCATTAACAACAGTTCAATGTTGACCCACCAGGACCTTCCGTTAACTGTGACATTAACAACAGTTCAATGTTGACCCACCAGGACCTTCCCTTAACTGTGACATTAACAACAGTTCAATGTTGACCCACCAGGACCTTCCCTTAACTGTGACATTAACAACAGTTCAATGTTGACCCACCAGGACCTTCCCTAACTGTGACATTAACAACAGTTCAATGTTGACCCACCAGGACCTACCCTCCCATGGGTAATTTATTTAACATTGGGTGACTAAATGTTTAATTTCCCTTAACTGCTAACAGTAGAATGTTCTTTCAAACTACTCATCTGAGTTTTAATATAATTTGGTTCAAGCATTGGGATTATTTTGAATGGTTACAAACATTTATAATTTCTGTTCCTGGCTGTATATGGCAATATGCTATCCTTATAATACCTTGATGGTGAAATCATGTAAGAACAAAGATTTGGATACACTTATGCTAATTGATTTATAGTTGCATATTTTCTATATACTATATACTATACTTGCACATTTTCTGATCTAGGAATATATAATTGAAATGGTCATGTTTGTCTTCTTAAAAGATATCATTCTAGAGTTTAAGTCAATTAATAAAAATAGCTGATAAAATTAGAATGGTTGTAGTGACAACTTCTTGGTCTAAAATTATCAAGCTCCAATTCAAGGAGAAATTGATTTGCAGTTCGATGCTATGACATAAATTATGGAAGCTATAGAGATTGTTACAACATGATAGAAAACAACAAATGAGGAGTCCTGTGCTTGCAATCTCTACAAAAAACACATTTCCTTGCAGACCCAGAGCTGCACACAGATTACACCTGAATACCACATTTGGAGGTTGCTTTATATTTTTATTTCAATCTCTATCCCCTTTTCTAGTGAAGCATGGACGTTTTCAGTGGAGAGAGAAACCATGATAGGGAAAGATTTAAAATCCCACGACAAAAGGCTTCCATCTTCCTAGAGAGAAGTGAGAGGAGGCTTTTCTGGATGAAGTGCTCTGATTCCGAGCTAACGCTAATGGGAAGCTACTGCAGGGACGTCGGGTGTTTGTGTTTGAATTCTGAAAAAAAGGGGGGTCCCGCTGGAGAATGTACAGACAATGGATAGGAAGCAGCAGGACGATAAAAGCTCATGCAGAGGGGCTGTCTGGTTCTGGGAAGGTTCACAACCTCAAGAACCCGATATTTGGTCACCACAAGTCAGAAAAGCCTCCCCGACAGGGGGACAGCAAGTTGGACCTCAGAACAGAGTAAAGGAGGAGCAGCAGCCTTTAGCCTCCCTTACACACATGCACAGGTAGCCACTTTTGTCATCTAGTGGAGTCTTTCTTGCTCCATGAGCTTCCTCCTTCCTTCAAAGCATCCCTTACTATGTCCCGATCTGATGTGCAGTTATCATGTGATAAAGGGACTAGATGAAATATTGGAAACAACTAGCATGTTACTCTGCTAAGGTCATTTTCTCTGGAACAAGAATATCTTTTCCCTTCAGATTGGACTCTAAGAGGTGAGTCACCTGCAGTCTCATGACCTGGTGCTTTTTGCTCAGTCTCTGTTCTACTTGTCAATTTTCATTTTTTTCAATGCTTGGCTCAAGATTCATCTTCCCCTTCATCTCTCTCCCTTATTGAAAAATCTGTAATTCTTTGTTTACATCTATCTCAGCTGTGGCACTTAATAGGCAGTCTATTTATATCATTTATTTTGTTACAAAAGCAGTTATCAATCTACAGGGATGTTTAATAGACTAATCGTATATTTCTAAATAGATTGTCACAACATTGCATGCAGACATGGCAGTAATTACATATTAACAGATCAATAAGTAGTTTCATCCATAATGGCCTAACTTTCAATAATGGATCTCTACTGTGGAAATGTTAGACACTGTAGCAAGTTTCCCAAGGCAAACATCCACTTCTTCCCTTTGTAACAGGTTGTAATGCTATAGAAATTAGAGAAACATTCACATCCAATATATTACTTTTATATTTGTAGCAATCATATATGATTTGAGTGTAGTTCACTCTTACAAGATCATACAATCAAGAAGTGGTAAAAAAATGTCACACAAAAGAATGATTCTGACACTATGTTCTTCAAAACAATGTCATAGTTGTCTCTTCGCAAAGCATATTAGAAAGGAATGTATATCTTTTGTTTAATAAAGGTACAGTAAACTAGCTGGTGACCATACAAGCACGCTTCCTGGTTCACACACACTTGGCATATGGAATGGACACCTGGGTCCTCTTACCCTGAAGCCCACTAGGTCACTGATAGTCTCATCCTCCACTTACTTATTCTTTCATCTAAAGAGCACGATATAGAAAATACATTTCCAAGAGAAATGGGGCTTTTGTTAAACTAGAAAATATTTTTTAAATGAAAAAAGAACCCAATTTACTCACTTATTTAGATCAGAAAATACAGCAATAGATCAGAAGTTACCATTCAGACACCTAAAGGCTGATGTGGGTTTATTTTTATGAACACAAGAAGGTGGCCAGAGTA
Organism: Nesogale talazaci; assembly: GCA_004026705.1. Taxonomy (NCBI): domain Eukaryota; kingdom Metazoa; phylum Chordata; class Mammalia; order Afrosoricida; family Tenrecidae; genus Nesogale; species Nesogale talazaci. The sequence goes on from PVJH01005879.1 coordinate 31,175, forward strand.
GTCCCCAGAGAGTCTTTGACTGAGTCTCCTAAGCGGGAGATCTTCTAGCAGAGTGCCAAACAAATTCCAAGGCCAGTACGTGGGATTTAAACGGGCATGGGCAACGATCCATGGATGCAGAAGTCCCCTCACCTCGTGGGGCCTCTCCAAGGTCCCTAGAGACGCGCCACAGGGACTGCGGGGCACATTCTTGGCTTCTGATTCCTGCCTCTAACCTCTGAGCATCAACTGTGCTCCAGAGCCTCTGCTGCCCACACAACTCTCCTTCAGGAAGTCTCACATGGGCTGACCTGTTCTTGGTGAACTCTGGCTTCTTAGCCCACATCTTGCCCAAGAAAAACGTACTGCTGCTCTGCCCCATCAGGGCCTGGAAATCCTTGCACTCCAGAACTCCAGCACAGCAGTCCAATTACCCGACTGTCTTTTCCTCCCTCTATTTGAGTTAAGCGGAAAGGTCTTCGTTTCTGTCTGTAGGTGGGGGGAAACCTTACTGCAAATCCTTTTCACTTAAGAAATCCTCATTGAACATCACCTCATAAATGTTCACTTATTTGAAAGTTGTACCCCAGGTGCCTAAGTGGACCACCTCCTTGTGGTCTGAAGGGGATATGAAGCACAGCTAGATTCCCGGCCAGCCTCTGAGGCCACGGCTGGGATGAGAGCACGTGCTGACACTGAGTGAGAGAGACACAGCAGTGGCTGAGCGGCATGTGCTGGGCTGCGGTAAGTAACATCGGCAGTTCAAAACCACCAGCTGCTCCACAGGAGAAAGAGGAGGCCTTCTACTCCCGTACAGAGTTAAAGTCCTAGACACCCCTGGAAGCAGCTCTGCCCTTTCCTATAGGGGAGCTGTGGGTCAGCATCAATTCGATGGTAGTGAGTTTGAGAGAAGATAAGCCATATTTTAAAGTGGGGGGGGGGGGAGGAAACTTTATAAAAATTAAAATTGGCTCCAGGAAAAGTGTTTGGAAGTAAGTTTCTTTTACCAATATCACTCTTATTCCCTTCTCAATTTACATGCTGTGACCTTAAGCCAATTTAATACCCAATGACACAGAAAGCATTTAGAATAGAGTTTCATCGTTTAAATGGCATGTGACTAGGAAGGTTCATCATCCTGAGAAATGAAAAACCAATATAATATTTTACACCCCTGGCCTAGAAGTGCTTCTGACTCGGGTGAGACTTCTCCTAAAGGGAATATTTTCAGTTAAGGGCAGAGTCAAACCAGCTCTCAGCAAATTGTCAATGACTTGGAGCTGGTCATCAAAGGAAGATCAATCTTCCAAAGTTGACATCGTGCCATCCTTCATACAATGGGATGCATTTTGCACAATGGTTTCAGTTGTACTGCTAATCTGAAAATGTTCTACTTTGCTAATCTAATGATTGTGATATTGTGCCTCGTTGTTACCTAAATGTGAATAACTAGATTGCTCGCCATTCTGAACATCTCTTCCTCTGGAAGATGTTTTCACCCCAAACATTTAGATTTCTTCTATCAATCTGCCTATGCTTATGCATATTTTCTTAATTAAGTTTATTGTAACATCAGTCATTTAAAGTGTTTTTTACAAATACCTCCCAGTATTCTGTCATCTCTTTATTAAGCTTTTGTATGGTGTCCTTCATTCAAATAAATCCAGAATTTTGCCCTAATGAAATCCATTGGAATTGTACAGAGTGAGGTTTGTTGAAGAAATCTTTCCCCATTGGTGGGCCACAAAGATATTCTCTTACCTGCTTGTAATGTTACATCATTTTGCTAGGTATAGGTAGGAATCTAATTTTATTTTTTCTGTTAAACTTAACCAATGTATATTTTAGCATTTATTACTAAATATGACCACTCCTGGTGTGTTACTCTGGATTGACTAGAGAAACAAATCCATAGACATTCATGTATCTATAAGAAGGAGCTCTATATACAAGAGTAATTGTAAATTAAGAAGGAATTCCAGGCTAAACCCCGGTGGCATACTGGTTGAGTGCGGTACTGCGGCCCACTGGCTTGGTGGTTCAAATCAAGCAGCAGCTCTCCAGGAGCAAAGCTGGGCCTCCCACTTCCACTAGAGGACAGTGATGCCCCCCCCCCCAATAACAAAAAACATTCCAGTCCAGATCAAGTCAATACATCCAATATCAGCCCATAGGTTCTATACTAGTCCATTAATCCCTCTTAACTCACGTGGTCACATACAATGATGCATTTGACGTTAGACTGGGGGGTGCAAAGTATTGTGGATCCAGTGGCCGTGGAAGCCTCTGAGCCCCAGTGCGGGTCTCCATGTGGTTCCTCCAGCTCTTTGAGAGTGGCTTTTCAACAGGAAGGTGAAGCAGAGTTAGGGGCTCTCACAGGTCTCAGCAAGTCTCTGCATGGCTTGTCAACAGGAAGATGAAGGCAGAGAGAGAGGGAGTTCCCAGAATCTTCACTAGAAGGCCATGTCACAAGGAGGCATCAACAGGCTTTGGCCTGATTGACAGGCTAAACTGCACCCCTACACTTATTTATCAAGTTGACATGAAATTATGTAAGAACTACACTTGATATGATCACATTTACCAAAATTAAGTTTATATATATATATAAGTTCTAATTTTTTTAAGTTCACTGTTCAAGTCAATTCTGACTTATAGCAATATTTAAGACAGAGTGGAACTGTCCTTGTGTGTTTCTGAGACTCATTTTTTAGAGAAGAGGAAGGCCTCCTTTTTCTCCAGCAGAGAGAATGTGGAGTTTGAACTGTGGACCTGTGGTTAGCAGCTCAAAGCATAATCCATGACAGCCAGGGTTCCTTATAAATTCTATTAATCTTGTAATAGATCATCAGACAGTTGAATCATTTCATTCTTTCTCCAAAATTGTTATGGAAAATTAAAAGGAATCTTCACTTTCCTCAAATCTAAGAGTTTCATTGCATGAAATTTATAAATTATTTTAGGGAAAATGTTTTTTTCTAAACAATTTCAATAGAAATTAATCCAGCTATCATACCATTCCACAATTCAATAATTTAAAGCAGTATTGTACTCCCACAATTAGTTTCAAAATATATCTTTGTTCTTTCTTGAACCTCTTGATAACAGCACCCTTTACCCATTCACATCCCCCCTGCTATATGCTTCAGGAACTCTTATTCTGGTCAGGTTCTCTATAGAGTGACTTATCCTGGGCTTCATGTCCTCAGAAACATAGAAAAATACATAACAGAAAGTCAGGAAGGTCACTAAGGGTGGAAAACTGCAACAGAGATAAACCTCAAAATAAAAAGAGAGACAAAATATTTTTAGAACCACAAATCAAGCACTCTGTAGATTCAAGAGCAGATCAAATGACAAAAATGAATATATTTAGACATTTCCTCAACCCAAGGCATTAGATGATTCAGTTGTTCATATTTTTTTACCTTTATAGAGTCAATATTTTCACAGATATTTGTATCTATTAATTCTAAACATAATAGAATTATATCATAAAGTAAATTATGTCCGCTATACTACATCATTATCAAACAATGTTGCTGAGTGGCTGTACGGTAAAGAATCAGTCCTGCTGCACTGTGCTCTAAGTGTCTTCCAACGTGAGATGCTCATCTTCTGGCATTTTATCAAATCACATTTTTATGAAATGATATCAGGCTTTCTGTGTTTGTCCATGTAATGTCTGCATTTGTTTGCCATCTGAACTCCCTTCATCTTTGGTAACCACGTTGTGCTAACTGTTCCAACCACTTGTGAAGGAAGCAAAGTCATAGGATAGCAAGCCCCTTGAGGGGAAGATATGAAGACCAAGGTGTAGCTGGCAAAAAAAGAGACACTTTCTTTTTGTATAAAAAAAATTATTATATGTCTCAGAATCATATAAATATGCATAATAGCATGTGCTTTATTATCTACTTCATTTTAGCATTTTCAAAAATGTATGTGAAAACTATTCATTTTGTTTATTAAAAACAAACAAGTTAGACTGAGCCCCGGTAATGTAGTGGTTGTGTGTAGGACTGTGGCCCACTGGGTTGAAGGTTCAAATCCAGCAGCAAGACTGAGACTCCTACTCCCACTACCAGAGGGCAGTGATGCCCCCCCCCCAAAAAAAAAAAAAACAAGTTAAACAAACACCAAGGCCATGGCCCAGAAAAAAATGAAGATTTACTAAGTTTATGCACGATGTAATCAGCATGCATAATTACATGCATGCTTCAAACTCCTACATCTAGCATTCCTCACAGACTCACTCACAGCTGACTCCCTTCCAATCTTGATGCATGTGTTAGAGTTCTCTAGAGAAACAAAACCAGGACACTAATAATTCTCTATGTATATTTATAGAGATAGAAAGATACCTAACATAAAAATAAAGTTAACTAATCAATAAAGCAGAACACATGCTCGGTGTAACTCACTTGCGTGAGACAGCTAGTACACTGGCAAGCTTTCAAGTCTTGAGGGTCACCAAATAGCCCTCTGTAGAGCAATTCAGGCTATCCGGCCACAAGCAGCAAACTGCAAGGCAGGTCACCAAAAGTAAGCAAGATGACAGTATCTGACAGTTCCCAGCTCAAGAGAAGCATATTCCAGTAGTGTGGCAAAGCAGGGTTTGAAGGAACCTCAACTCACAGCAATGCAGTCCACAGATTAGGTGTCCCATGAGTAGTGTAGTTGGAGATTGAGGCACAGGACAAGCAAGACAGCCAGCTGGTCTGAAGATCCAAGAGAAAGAGCGAGAAGGGCAGGAATCAGCCAAGCCATGTATATCTCCGCCCTTCGATTGATCTCACATGGGTTCCTTGGTCATGTCGTCACATCAAACCTTCCTATCTTCTTTGGCCACGTTGTCACCACAAGCTTATCCATCACAACACATTATCAAACCCAACAAGGCAGTGTTGAAAGCAGTAATAGCAAAGTTGGCAACAGCTAGAAGCTGAAATACAATCTGATAGGTATTTTTTGATTATAGAAAATTTCTCAACTTTCAAGTTCAAAAGCAGCTAATAAGTCATTTTATTTCACCTTTTGTCATCTGTGGTGAGAAAAGAGGACAAAACTTGTAGGCCACTGTCTTTCAAACCCTTTATAAATAGGTGCTGTGTGGTGTAGTTGTATGAAAATATGTAGGCTTACTGAATAAAATCTGAACTTGTTGTGCTACAAATATCTAACAATTTGCTCACCTTACATTTTCCAAACATGACTTATCTATTCTGGAAAATGCATTAAAATTTATTAAATAAGTCATAGTTTTCATACATTTTCTTGTAGATGAAATGCTATTTTTTATTAATAAGAGCAAAATTAAGTGAAATTTTTATTTCAGATTATTTTCACAACACAATTAAAACATAAAACAAAATATAAAAAATTAAAAACATGAAATCATTTACTAAAACTTGTTTGGACAACTTATTTTGAGAAGCCCTATGAAGCAGATTTACCAAATGCAATGCACACTGTTTGATCTCCTGATTGCCACTCCCATGGGTATTGCTTATGGATCCAAACAAGAGGAAACTCTTGACAAGTCAATCTTTTCTCCATTTAACTTACTGTTGCCTACTGGCCCAGTTCTGAAAATTTTGGTTTTCTTCACATACTGAATGCTGCAATGATTAGCAAGTGCTTGGAGTTCTGCTTACTTTCAGCAAACAAGGATGGGTCTTCTGTTTATCACAGATTGTCAATACTCTTTCCTCCTGTCCTCATGCCTCATTCATTTTCGTATAATCCAGCTTCTCTGATGATTTATTCTGCATACAAATTGAATAAGTATAGTGAGACTATACAACCCTGACACTCAAATTTTTTTATTATCACCATGTAGTATTCCCGTGGAAGGACCAACTCCTTCCATGTTTCATGTACATGTTCAGGATGAGCGCAGTCAAGTGTTCTGGAAAACCCATTCTTCTCAAGTGTAACCCATAGTTTACTATGATCCACAGTGTCATATGCCTGTATAGTTAATAAAGCACGAGTAAACATCTTTCAGGTATTCTCTGGTTTGAGCCAAAATCCCTCTGACATCCTTATTTAGAGGGCTACAGTGCTTCATCAGCTTGCTCAAACATTTCAATTGATTGTTCATCAATTTCTAAAGCCTTATTTTCGGCTAATGTTTTCAATGAAGCGTGAACTTCTTTTTGCAGCACCATTGGTTATTGCTCACATGCTATCTCTTGAAATGATGGAATGTCAACCAATTCTTTTTGGTCAAGTGACTCCATGTATTCTTTCCATCTTCTTTTAATGCATCCTGCGCCATTCAATATTTTGCCCATAGTTTTAATATTGCAACTCAAGTCTTGAATTTTTCTTTAGTTCTTTCAGTTTACAATATGAAGAATATATTCTTCATTTTGGACTTTCTAACTCTGGACCATTACACATTTCATTACACATCTATATGACAAGGTCAATCACTTCTTTATGGAAAGTACTCTAAAAAATTATTTTATAGGGGGCTCTTACACTTCTTCTAAAAATTCATGCCTTAATTGTATCAATGACATTTGTGCATATCTTGCCATCATCATTTTCAAAGCATTTTCTTTCTACTCGAATCCTCCTCTTCCCCCCTTATGAATTCTTGATAAATTATAAATTATTGTTATTCTCCTATCTTATACCACCCACCATCCACTGTCTTTCTTCACCCATGTTTCTATTGTTTGCTCCCCTCCGGTGGGGGGGGGGGAAGACGTTGCTATATGTTAATCATTGTGATCAATTCACCCTTTCTTACCTTTCTCCCTCCATTTTTCCCCTACCCTCATGGTATTGTTACTTCCATTATTGTTCCTAAGGGATTTAACTTTCCTGAATTCCGTGTATAGAGAGCTTTTTTCTGTACCATGGTACATGCTTCAGGCTAGCCAGATTTTTAAGATAAACCTGGATCATGATAGTTGGGGATGGGTAAAGTATTAAAGAACTAGAAGAAGGCTGTGTGTTTTGTCAGTGCTCTACTGTATCCTGGCTGAGTCGTTCCTTCCTTATGACCCTTCTGTGAGGGGATGTCCAATTGTCTGCTGAAGGCCCCTGGATCTCCATTCCAACCCTCCTCCTTTGTATAGATATGATGGCCTGTTTTGGCTCTTCCGATACCTGGTTCCTGATCCTGTCAACACCTTGTGATCATCCAGGCTGATGTGCTTCTTCCACATGGGCTTTGTTGTTTCCCTGATACTTGGCTGCTTATTTATCTTCAAGCCTTTAAGACCTCAGATGCTATAAATTGTAATAGCCAGGCACCATCAGCTTTCTTCACCACATTTTTTTATGCATCCATTCTGTCTTTGATAAACATGATAGAAAGGTGAGCGTCACAGAATGACAGTTATTAGAACAAAGAGATCTTGTGTTGGGGGGGAGGGTGTTGAATAGAGACCCAATATCCATTTGCTATCTTAATACTTAAAGAATAAATATATGTGCCTAGACCTATATATCTATCATTTTATATTAATACTTTACATATATATGCCTATATTTATACCTCAATAAATGTCTTTTGCCTCCCCAATTCTTTCCTCTATTTCCTTTTACTTTCCTCCTGACCTATGACCATGTTTGACCTTCATTTGACCCTCCATAACTTCTCTCAACTACATTGAACTTATTCAAATTTCACCAGACATTCTATGTCCCACTTGTGATCAATTTTAGATCTCTTGTTGTTTCCTCAGTTGATTATATTTTATTTTGCCTTCTTATCCTGCTCTTTGATATTTTTTGTTCAACTCTGTCATCATAATTTTATCCATGTGCCTTAGCTACTCTATGATTAAGAGCAAGTTTCAGAATCTTTTCTGAAATCCTCATGGATTTTTTTCTCCTTTTTAATGAGCTTTCACTTTCTTCATGTATGCTGTTCTTGATGTCTTCCCACAGCTCATTAGTGTTCAATGACTCGACTTTCTTCTTAAGATGTTCTCAAAATTCAGATGGATTATACTCAGAGTCATAATTTGCATCATGGGGACTTGTTTTGATTTTTTGCAGCTCCAACCTGAACTTAGATATCAGTAATTGATGGTCTGTCCCACAGTCAGCCCTTGGCCTGGATTTTGCTGTGGATATTGAACTTCTCTATTGTCTTTTCCCACAGATAGAGTCAATTCTATTTCTGTGAATTCCATCTAGAGAAGTCTATGTGTGTAGTCAATATATTTTTGTTGAAAAGAGGCATTTGAAACAAAGCAGTCAATTATCTTGCAAAATTCTACCATGTGATCTCCAGCTTTCTTTCTATCATGGAAGCCTTATTTTCCAATTTCTGCTCCTTTCCCTTTCTTTACAATTTTTCATTCTAATCGCCAATAATCATCAATAGACCTCAATTGCATAGTTAATCAATTTATACTGAAAATTTCGGTAAAATTCTTCAATGTCTTCATTACTAGCTTTACTGATTGGTTTCTATACTTGAATAATAATTGCTGCATTATTTGAATAATAACAGAAAGGGATTCTTGGTTTGTTTAAAATGTTTTAATCATTTTTATTGTGAGCTCTTCCAGATATCAAAACATTGCATAGTTTAGACACTTCAAGTAGTATTGTATAATCACTGCCACAATCCGTTTCAAAGCATTTTCTTTCTTCTTGAAGTCCTTTATATCAGCTCTCCTTATCCTCTCCCTCTCCCATCCAACCCCCCAGGAGCCCTTTTTCTTCCCATCCATAGAATAGTTTTGGGGGGTCGGGAGGGGGTGGTTGGCCACACCTTACACAATCCAATACATCTATTCATATACAATTCTCTTGTTTGATCCCATTGAGTGGGGTTATAAAGTCATCAATGCCTATTTCCCTCTCCCACTCTCTTCCTGTACCCTTAGGGAACTATTACACCTGTTACTAATTCTGAAGCATTATCTATATATGCTTGCATGTATCTAACTATCTTAAATATAAGCACCAAATGTAAGTACTTAAATATAAGTACCAAACAGCATGGTACTGGTATAATGATAGACACTTGGGCCAATGGATAAGAACAGAAAATACAGACTTTAAAGCAGTAGCATATAAACAATTGATCTTTGACAAAAGCCCAAAAAATGTCAAATGGGAAGCAGTTATCCTTTTCAACAAATGGTCCTGGAAAAACTGGATATAAGTCTGTAAAAGAATGATACAAGACTATTACCTCACTCTATATACAAGAACAAATTCAAGATGAACCACAAAACTATCAGGATAAAACCCCCAAACTATCAGGATCATCAATGAGAAAATTGGGACAATGCTAAGAACCTTAGCATGGGGAATAAATGGACTATGAGACAAAGAAGATAACACACCAGAGGAAAATAAAACAGATGGGTGGCACCTACTATGGCAAAACATTTGTGTGCATGAAAAGATTTGATCAAGAGAGTAATGAGAGTCCATAGATTGGGAAAGGATATGTAGTAATGGCATATCAGATAAAGCACTTATTACTGAAATCTGCAAAATCCTGTAACCTTACAAGAAAGAAAAATGAACAGCCCATTGGTAAGTTGGGAAAAATACTTGAATAGAAGACACGCAAAGGAGGAAATTTGAATGACCAATAAACATATGAGAAAATGTTCCCGATCACTAGCTACCTAAGAAATGCAAATCAAAATAGATATGAGATACCCCCTACACCCACAAAGATAGTCCAATATTTTTTAAAAAGGTTGGAGGGGGTGTGATTAGACAGGAACTCTCATTCACTCCTGGTGGTCATCTAGATATCAACAACCATTGTGGAAAGCGGTTTGGTGATATGTAAAACAGATGAAAATCGAGCTACCTGACAACCCAGCAATTCCACTACTGGGCATATACCCAGAAGAAAGAAGACACCGACCATGACCGATATTCTTGAATGTTCATTCCAGTGCAGTTTAAAATTGCAACAACAGCAAACATGGAGGCAGCCTAAATTTCCATCAAGAGATGAATGGATTAAAAAAAAAGAACTCTGACATAGACACACAATGGAATATCATGTACCCCTAAAAAAGTGATAAAACATCTCATTTTGTGGAAAGAGTTATGAGCTATTAAGCTGAGTGAAGCTAGCCAAGCACAAAAATTCAAGTATGACAAGAGTCCACTGCAGTAAATTCAAGCAGCAGAATGGGCACAAGGGAAAAGACACACACAAAAACTCATATTTTCATTGTATTTCCTTTTATGTGGACAGATACTATCCCAACACAGACAGCCTGGCACTTTGGGATAGACCTTGAGAAGTCCTTTTGTTCATGAATGCTACACCATCCCTCTTGACTCTGTCAATCCTGGGGTAGTCAACCATATTATTTTCTGATCTACAATGACTACCACGAGTCCATTTCAGCTCACTAAGGCCTAGAATACCAATCTTTGTTTTTCATGCAGATATGCCTCACTTATTGCACTTCACAGATATTGTGCTTTTTTTCAAAAAGAAGTTTTGTGGCAACTTTACATCAGTGTAAAGTTTACATCTTGGTGACATTTTCCCAACAGCCTTTACTCACTTCATGTCTCTGTCACATTTTAGATTTGGGGTTTTCATTGTTTTCACAGCCATTTTACTAGGAGTTGATACAGATATCATATAATTCCATAGCTAAATCACATCAAGCACTATCAGTATATTTGCAACCACAATCATTTTTAAAACATTCTTTCCTTTCTGAACTCTTTGACCTTTGCTCCTTTTAACCCCACCCCCCAAAAACCCTTTTTCTTCTTGCTGTCCCTATAGGTTCATCAATCCTGGGTTTCATATACTGAAACACATGTCACACAAAATTCAAGAGGGTGACCCCCCAATGACATAACACATCAGAGGTAATGGATTATCAGCCTTTATGCATTCCATTTTGTTTTTGACAGCTTCTGATTTTCCTAGATGTGTACCCCCCCACATTCCAGAGTCTAAATATTAATTGATGTTTGCAGTTGTCTCTTCTCATTTTGAATTGTGCCTCATCAGCAGGTGAAGGTCTTGTATGCGTTCTTCCCTCCACATCGTTATGGCCAACTCTATAGAAGATCAAAATGATAGACTGAACAGTTAAAACCTTGTCAGTTGATTCACCGACTCCCCACCCCCACCAGGTTTGTTAGGCCTGATCTGATGTCAGCATTTTTTGTTTTTTGTTTGTTCAAATAGGGATTATCTCAGATGTGTTTTGTCATTGGGGGTCACCCTCTTGAATTTTTGTCATAAGTTTTTCAATTTATAAAATCCAGGATTGATGAACCTATAAGGGCAGTAAGTAGAATAAGGGTTTCTGAGGGCTACCATATTGGTAGGGGCAGGGGGAGTCAGTTAAAGGGAAACAGATGTCAAGGAGTTCAAGAAGGAAAATGAATGTTTTGAAACTGATTGTAGTAGCAATTATACAACACTGCTTGATGTGATTCAACTCTGGAATGATACAGCATCTACATTAACTCCCAATAAAATGTTTATTAAAAAAAGAAAGATAGAGAAGGAACACTGTCCTGTGAATGATGACAACTGTGAAGTGAGCAAAACCCTGTCAAAGCAAGAGATAGCCAACACCTCATCCAGCCCAAGAGGTGGAAGCAGTTCTGGGAACTTCAGTGGTGGTCAAGGTGGCAGCTTTGGTGAAAATGACAACTTTGGTTGGGGTGAATCTTTAGGTGGCAGCCATGGCAATGGTGGGTACAGTGGCAGTGTGGGTGGTAATAATGGATTTAGTAATGATGGAAGCTATTTTGGAGGTGGTGGAAGTTACAATGATTGTGACAATTACAATCATCAGTCTTCCGATTTTGGACCGATGAAGGGAGGAAACTTTGGAGGCAGAAACTCTGGCTATGATGTTGATGGAGGTCAACACTTTGTCAAATCACAAACCAAAGTGGCTAGGGTAGTTCAAGCAGTAGCCATAGCTATGAGAGTGGCAAAACACTTTAGTGACAAGGAAACGAAGGAGAGGCAGAGAAAGAACAGAAAAACTAAGGAGACAACAGATTTGTGAACTCAGCTGAGCACAGTGGTTGTAGGGCCCAGCTGCTTCAAAGAGGACTTGTTTTAGATAATCCTCATGTGAATGGGCAAAAGAACTCCAGGACTATATTTGTGACTAATTGTTCAACAAGTAACTTTAGTTTCTGTTCTGTGGAAAGTGTAACAAATTCCAACAAAAGGTTATAGTGCTTGTTTATTTTTTACACCCATGCTGTTGATTAGTAAATATAATAGCATGGTCATGACACTGAATAAATATCTTTTTTTAATGTGTTGGCGAAATACACGTGGATTAAGTCTGGTGAACCCCTTTGATCATAGATCAGGGATGTAAGTCGTTTTGCTATCATGCAGAGTGCATTGGGAAGTGGATTATTGCAGATACAATTAGGTTAAAATTTAGCACCTTAAAAAATTAGCACCTTAATTTTTGTTCTCCCTTAGGATCTCTTTTAAATCTGTTCTACTTTTTAATATTTTCTGCATTTCATTCAATCAAAGATTTTCGATCTGTTCTGCTTTGCTATTGTTGTCAGATTTTTTTTTGTATATGATATTCAGGGTAGGCAAATCTCTTGAGATAGTAATTGGATTGATGATTCCTTATGTGGCCAAGGAGGTTGGGGAGAAATGGAAAGCTACTAATGATGAGTACAAAAATGAAGAAAATGTTCCAAAACCGATTGTGGTGGTGATTGTTGAAGTCTTCTTAATGTGAATGAACTACCAAATTGTGTCATATGTGGATTATATGCCAATAAACTGTTTTAAAAGAAAATGCCATTCCAAGATGCTCACCTTTCTGACACAATCACTGAAGACAAATATGTGCATAAGCAAAGGTGGTGAAGAAATCTGATGGTGCCTGGCTATCAAAAGAGGTAGTGTCTGGGCTCTTAAAGGTTTGAAAGTAACCAAGCAGCCATCTATCTCAGAAGCAACAAAGCCCACATGGAAGAAGCACAGCAGCTTGTGGGATCACGGGTTGTCAAAGGGATTAGATATCAAGCTTCAAGAACTAAAAATCATAACATTGCGTGCTCACTTTCCTGATATGATCATTGAAGACAAATGTGTGCATATGCTAATATGATGAAGAAAGCTGATGGTGCCCGGCTATCAAAAGATATAATATGTGGGGTCTTAGAGGCTTGAGTAATCAAGCGGCCAATCAGCTCAGAAGCAACAAAGCCCACATGGAAGAAACACACCAGCCTGTGTGATCATGAGGTGGTGAAGGGATTTGGTGTCAGACATCAAAGTGCTAAAATTATATCATAATTAATGAGGGGGAGTACAGATTGGAAACCCAAAGCCCATCAATAGGTGAAGCGACATCCTCTTTTAGAGGGGTTGCAAGGAGGAGATGAGCCAGTTAAGATATAGGGTAGTAACAATGAATTATGCAACTTTCCCCTATTTCTTAAAGGCTGCCTCCCACCCACTATCATGATCTCAATTCTACCACATAAATCCAGCTAGATCAGGGGATGTACAGTGAGGTTGGAAACATGGGAAATTTAGGATCGATGATCCTTCAAGACTAGTAATAGGAGTGGTAATACTAGGAGAGTGGAGGAATGGAGGAATAGAAAGGGAGAACCCATTTCAGGGATCTACACGTAGCCTCCTCTCTGGGACATGGACAACAGGAAAGTGAGTGTTGGGACATGTTGGACAGTGTACAGAATGAAATTAATAACAATTTGTAAATTACTAAGGGTTCACGGGAGGAGGGGGGAGAGGGGAAGGAAGGCAAATATAGGGAGCTGATACTAGGGGTCTGGATGAAGGGAGGATGTTTTGAGGGTGATGATGGCAATAAGTGTGTAAATGTGGCCTGCATACAATTGATGTTTGTATGGATGGCAATGGGAGTTGTATGAGCCCCCAATAAAATGATTCATTAAAAAACAAAAAACAAAAATAAACTGAAAAAAAATTCACTACAGGCCCGGGATGAGTAGGAAGCACCTGTGGCAAAACAGCTGGCAGGCCAGAAAAATGTCCTCGGTGGGCGACATGTGGCCCGAGGGCCGTAGCTTGAGGACCCCGGCATCTAAAGGAAAGGAAGACTAATCCACGCAATTTCCACAGCATCCTGGATTATCACATCTCCACCGGAGGAGCTTCTAGGATACCACCACCCACTGTCAGCTTGGGATACTGCAGCGTTGCTATGTGTTGCTATGATGCTGGAAGCCAAGCCCAAGACAGGTCCAACATCAGCAGGACCACTCATGGTATGCAAGTTTCAGTGGAGCTTCCTGACTAAGGACAGATAACGAAGAAGTAATGGGCTGTCCATTTCTGAAGGATTACCACTGAAGACCTTATAATGGGAGAATAACATTATCAAATGCCCTGCCAGAAGACGAGCCCTGCACATTGAAAAACAAACAAGCGCACTGCCACCCAGTGGATGCCAACTCACAGTGACCCTGTACAATGGGTAGAACTGGCTCTGAGTTTCTGAGACTGTGACTCTTTCTGAGGGTGCACCGCCCTGCCTTTCTCCCATGTGACAGCTGATGCTTTCAAACTGAGACTCTTGTGTTAAACCGCCCAACTAGTACCCATTCCCCACTGTAGCTCGGAAGGCACTTAAAATACGACTGGGAGAAAGCTGCCCCTTATGGCAGTCAACTTTAAGGGGGTAGATGAATTCAAATGCTCCAGGCCTTCGTTTGCTGATGGAGTACTACTCAAGATGAGAAGAAGCAACTGTAAATATTCACCAGTTGAGAGATCGTGGAATGTACAGAGCGTGAATCCAGGAAAACTGAAAGCCGAAAATTAAATACATTCCATAAAGATAGATATTCTATGCATTTGTCTGCTGGAACGAACTGGTGTAGGCCATTTGATTCAGAGCATCATATATGGTTTACTCTTCTGGGAATAACAGATCCAAAAGAAATGAGGTTGCAATCACTGCTAAAAATAAGATTTCAAGAGCTATTTTGAAATAGAGTGCTATTTGTGCTAGAACAACATCAACACACCTACAAGGGCCTCCATTTAATACAACTATTATTCAAATTACACATTGACCCCTAGCACGAGTGATAATAAAAAAGAGGAATTCTACCAACTTCTTCAATCTGAAATTGATCAAACATACGATAAAGATATGTTGGTTCTACCAGACAAGTCCGGCTAGAATAGGGAATGTACACTGGAGTCAGAAACATGGGGAATTTAGGATAGATGTTCTCTCAGGACTAGTAATGGGAGTGGTGATACTGGGAGGGTGGAGGGATGGCGGAGTAAAAAGGGGGAACCAATTTCAGGGATTTACATATAACCTCCTCTCTGGGGCATGGCCAACAGGGAAGTGAGTGAAGGGACACATTGGACAGTATACAATATGAAAAATCAAAAGCAATTTGTAAATTATTAAAGGTTCAAGGGGGGAAGGAGGAAGGGAATTATGGGGAGCTGGAACTGGGGGTTTAAGTGGAGGGAGGATGTTTTGAGAGTGATGATGGCAACAAGTGTGCAAATGAGGCCTGCGTACAATTGCTGTATGTATGGACCATGAGGGGAGGTGTATGAGAACCCAATAAAATGATTCATTAAAAAAGGGGGGAGGGATAAAAGGAGCTTATACCAAAGGCTCAAGTAGAAAATGTTTGGAAACGAATGTGGCAACATGTGTGTAAATGTGCTTGATACAAATGATGTGTGGGATCTTATAATAGGTGTAAGAGCCAATAAAATTATTTTTTAAAGATTAAAACAAGAAAGAAAATGCCAAAAAGAGTATGAAATCATATAGCTTTGCTACTAGAGTCTTAAAATGAGATCGAATGACTGGGGAGGGGCCTAATAGTAATCATGTAGCAGATGGCATGTTAAATGATAAGCACACCCTGCCTCCTAGGAAAGAAGCGAGAATAAACAACAGGAAGAAGCAGTCTGATGGGTTTGCAGTTGACTCTCTGATGGACTGGCTGAGTGGCAGTCCAGACAACTGGAAGGAATTACCCTGGCATCGGTACTTTAGTGCGTGTTCTTGATGGGCCCATCCCCTCTCCTATACTTCATTATACGTTTCATGAGATTATGAATTTCGTTTTATTTCTTTCTATGTTTCTTATACTTCTTACACTGCCTGACACCCAATACATGTGTAATAGCTATCTCTTAAGCAATGGAATGAATGAATAAAACCTAAATTATTATCCACTAGTCATGGTAGAGCATGTATACAAATGGTACAACTTCCAAAGAGAAAAATAGCAATTGGGTTAGAGTATCCATTTATTGCAGGAAATGGGATAAAAGATGTCTTCATGGAAAGTAGATATACAGATTATCAGCCGTCATGGTGCTGCTGGTGGCCGTTAAGCAAGAAGCTTCCTCCTAGAAATTTTCTTCAGAGCTAGCATCACATCTTTGTTCCTCAGGGTGTATATCAGGGGATTCAGCACGGGGGTGACTGCGCTGTAGATGATGGCGACGATCCGGTCCTGCGCCATGGAGGAGGCTGAGGCAGGACGGATGTATGTGAAGCCCACTGGTCCATAGAAGAGGCATACTACCATAAAATGAGAGGCACACGTGGAGAGAGCCTTTTGGAGCACACTGCAAGACCGGTGCTTGAAGAGAAGAAAGCCAATGATGTAAAAGTAGGAGAGAAGAGTTAGGAAGAAGGCCCCCATGGAGATGCTGCCTGTGACCACAGAAAGAAGCCACTGATTGAGTAGTGTGTTGTTGCAAGCAAGTTCTAAGAGAGGCTTGACATCACAGAAGAAGTGATTGACTTCCTGAGAGTGACAGAAGTCAAGGCGCGCAGTCATGACTGAATGCATCAGGGCATAAAAGAAGCTGATAAACCAAGCTAAACCTGCTAGCAGAATGCACACCTGGGGCGTCATGATAAGCATGTAGCGCAGGGGGTAGCAGATGGCCACGAAACGGTCAAAAGCCATGATGGCTAATAAGATGGCCTCTGTGCTTCCCAGAAAATGGAAGAAATGGAGCTGAGCAATGCAACCTAGGAAGGAGATGGCTTTCCTACAGGAGAGAAGGTTTATGAGCACCTTGGGGAGAGTCACTGAAGAATAGCAGATATCCAGACAAGAAAGGTTTCCCAGAAAGAAGTACATAGGGGAGTGGAGTTTGGGCTCCAAGATAACAATTGCTAATATAGCTCCATTTCCAATCAAGTTTATCAGGTAGATCATAAAGAAAATCACAAAAAAGAAGGGTTGCAACTCTTGTGTGCTGGTCAGACCAAGTAAAAGAAACTCATACACCATAGTGACATTAGCCATTGCTGTGGGAAGCTAATATAATAATAACAACAGTGAGTTGATTTGAGGGGGGTTCAAATGTACACTGTGGGTGTTAAGTGAGGCAAGCATATCATCCGGAGGGATTTAGTGAAGAGTTGGTGGCGCAGTGCTTAAGGAGTTGACTGCTAACCAAAGACTACCAGTTCCAACCCTCCACATTCTCGGGATGTGGCAGTCTGCACTCATAAAGATGTACAGCCTTGAAAACCTTGTGGGGCAGTTCTACTAATCAGCAACAAGCTTGGTTTTCCTTGGTGGAGATGGACTTACAGACAATGATTTAGCAAGTCAATGCTAAATTTACTTAGGACAAAATTGAGGAAGACTGGTGCACATGCCAAATGCTTACCCAACAAAATTAATGAGACCAAGAAAAGCAGCATATTGTAATAAATCAGATAGATGTAAAGAACATGTGGTCAAAGCTTTGCATCTGACACTCAAATTAGGGGGTTAGACCATTGTTTAAAATGCTTAATGAATTTTTAAGAAATAAAAACAGGATAATAGTTGTTCAACTTACTAGATTCTGTGATCTGGAAGGATCATAGATCTAGCCCAGTTGTAGCTTCCCCCACTTCTTCTAAAACGCATAAAATATCAAAAGATTGACACAAAAGACTGACACCTTAATCCTTCAGGGAAAAAGAATCACAAAGGGTAACAATCTTCAAAGTTGAGATTAAAATAAAAGTTTAATCCAGAATTCACAAAATAGCACCATAGGAATGGGATGGACTGCAGGTGCTGTTGGGAAGACTCAGAATGGTGTTTGACCCTACCAGTAAGAGGACCAAACTTTAAACAAAACAACACCACCACCACCACCCCACCCCACACACAAGCAAACCTTACTGTTAGTCCCAGAAAGAGAGTGTCTCACAGCAAGTGCAAATTCTACAGAGGGGAAATTTTAAAGGCATTACCAACACAATAGGGCACAGAGGGGAAAATGCACACTGTGAGTCAAGAGGGGAAAGAAAACATTTTCCTTTGAGAAAGAAAAGAGCTATCCCTGTTCCAGAAGAAGAGGGAGTAGTTTATAAGCTGAAGAAGTAGAAGAACTCCCCCTAAGCTCCCCACCACCAACACCAAGGGTCCTCCACTAATAACCAGTTCTAAACTAGCTGTCACCAGGGCAGTGCTGACTCATGTCGGAGTCAACTACCCTCGTGGGTTTATGAGACTGTAACTCTGTTAGAGAGTAGGACGCTTCATTCTCCTCCCACAGAGGGCAGCGGTTTCAAATCGCTGACCTTGCAGTTCGCCAGCACCAACCCAGTAGGCCAACAAGGCTTCTAGTAATCAGTTCAGAACCTCAAAAGTCAATGCAAGCAAGAGTCCAACAGAAGCACTCCACAGGTGACAGGAACACGGCTACTTTGCAATCATAATAACTGAGGAATCAGCCAAAAGGTTAATTAAGCATCTAGTAAATCTGAGCAACACAATTTATAAAACTGACTAATGACATATGTGGAACTCGAAACTCTCAAAGAAAATAATTTACATTATGTCCAAATGTACATTGGACATTCGCAAAGCCATGCATCTACCGATGCTGTTTGTAAGCTATGAAATGTCCACAGAGTTAGAATCAGTTAAGAAATATTTTTAAGAAATATTTTTGACAGAGTTAGAAAACAATAAATAAAAGCTATGCAGATACTTCATAGAGTTTCAAACTAAAAAATCACACCTAAATAGTGTGCCCAAAATATATCAAACTTAAGGTAAGAAATATTTTCAGGTGCATAACTATGAAGACCACTCCTCACTCCCCCACTGCCAGCGAGGCAATGACAACTCATAACCACCCCATCGGACAGGCAGGACAGCTCCGGTGGGCTTCTGAGACTTTGCACTGGGTGGAGAGCCCCTTCTTTACCTGGAACAATGAAGACAAGGCATATCAAAGTTTTGTCACTAAAATGATCAGCAGGAAGAAAAATGTTTACCTTAAATTTATATTTAAGAAAAGAAGAAATGTCAAAAAATTATAAGCTAATCATTTTGTGATACTAATAAATAAGATATGCCAGCAACTCAAAGTTTTAAAAAATAGAAGGAATGAAATAAAGTTTATTAAAAGATAGAGCACACATACGATAGGAAAAATTATTAAAAGGACAAATGTAAGTGATTGCCCCTTCAATTCATTACCATAGATTGCTAAAGGAAAAGGGAGATGAAGAAAGAGAAAATAAAGAGAAATGCAAAGTACCAATGAAAAAGAAAACAGCTATAGGTCCTGTCAATATTTTGAACATTATGCCAATACATTTGAAAATGCTGGTGAATATTGAACTTGTGCATTATAATAGTTTGTGATCACTATTGTAGTGTTATATACAGTGATACAATAAGGACCCATTACAGATAAGCCAAGATGGAATCCTAAAAGTGTTCAGGTCAACCACAGCACAGCAATAAAAGATACCAAGAAAGACAAGAACCAGAAGAAGCAAGCAGAAAGCAGTTAGGTGCCAGGTTTAAGCTCTAATGTAATCAGTAATTACCATAAAAATTGATGAATTTAAAGGAAAGCATGGTCCCACAATATGGTGTTTACAAGAGACTCACTTAAAAATTAATAATGTAGCAAGTTAAACATGAAAGAGTGAAAAAAGACATGCAAATATTATGAGCATGTAATACAATAATTGATTTCAAATTAAAGAGAATTATTAAGGATCAAGAAGGATATTGTATGATAATAAAATAATCAAATCACCAGTGAGACATAATAATCCTGAATGCAACAAATAGTAGAACCTCAAAATACACAAAGCAAAAGCTGATAGAATTAAAATGATAACTAGTAAAATTCACAATTATAACTTGAGTCTCAATGCTCATTTCTCAGCAAATGTAAGAGCTGATATTCGACAGAAAACCTCTGAGGAGAGAGCTCTGAACATCACAAGTGGGAGAGCATTAAAAATTCATGAAAAACAGAACTAAAGGATAATAGAATTACTTTATAAACTTTTTGAAGCACAGTCATATATGAGAAAAGTCAGACTACATTGCTATAAAATCACAGAAACCTTTATGAAATAAAGCTGTCAAAATAGGAAGGGTTGCTTCTCAACATACCCCCCCCCACACACACACACACACACCCCGGTCTATACATTTCTGATGAAGTTGTTCCCATTTCTGCAATATTTTGGAAGAATTCTGTGTTCTCTATTTCCACCACCTCCAAATTAGTTTGGGCATCCTCAGGGAATTCAAAACGTCTCCCTTTTAAATGCCGTTGGTTTGGAGAACAAAAAAGAAGTCTGGAAGGAGTATGATCAGGATCACAGCCTGTGTGGGGGAAGGTCTCCCAATGGAAGTCTCATAGGGAAGCCCTTGATACCTACAAAGACTGACTAGACACATAATCCTGATTTGGGGAGTGGGGGGGTGGGGTGGGGTGAGGTCTCAAGACTTTTCTGGTCTTTTTCTCATCCATGTAGTTTTCCATTTTCTTTAACATTCTTTATAATATGCCTCATGGTTGTCCTGTGCCCTTTGGGGAAACCTACAATATAATCCTTTTGGAAGTTCTAAACACAATTGCCATAAATGACACACTAAGCTGAGCTCTCAGTCTTGAATTTCTTGGGTTTTTTTGGGGGGATGGGGTGGGGGGCAGGCATCACTGCCCTCAGGTGGTGGGAGTGGGAGGCCCAGCCTTTGCTCTATGGAGCCGGAATCAAACCTCCATCCCAGTGAGCCGCAGTCCTGTGCACAACCACTACACCACCGGGGCTCAGCCCTCAGCCTTGAATTTAACTGGCTCAGTAGGTCACTTCAGAAACCTCCATTTTCATTGGACATTTTTTGGTCAAGCATTCTAATGAGACTAAGACAAGTATCCGAGAGAATTTGTCTGTAGCCATACGTTGATTACAGAGACATTTTAGAAGATGTCTAGTCTGGACTAAGCCCATGCTTCTCCTAGAAATGTAGTGGTAATATTTTTTACTTATCCTTGTATTCCACTTAGACAATAGTCACCAGCATAAACCAGAGAGCAACCCCACTCAATCTAAAATGATTGAAACCATACACAGTAGGCTATCTAATCATAATAAAATGAAACTAGATATCAAATCAATAAGAAAGAAACCATAGGAAAATTTTCTGAGTTGTGTTTGTGTGTGTAATACATACATCTGGATGAAAATGAAAGTGCAATCTATCAAAAGACATAGGATGCAAAGAAAGGAGCAATAGGAGGGAAATATAAAACACTAATGCTTACATACCAAGGAGCCATGGTTGCCCAGTAAACTACGCATTGTGCTCTCGGTCAGTCAATAGAACCCCAAAGACCAAACCCTACCCTGTCCTATTGGGTTGTGATGACTTGAAATCAATCCAGTGGCAGTGGGTTTTTGTTGAATAATTACATTATGAAAAAGGAACAATCTCAGCATAATAATATAGATTTCTCTCAAAAAATAAAAAAATGCAAAGTAAAACCAAAGAAAGTTGATAAAAGAAAGCAATAAAAGCAAGAGACATGGATTAGAGGAACATTAATAGGTTCACACAAATAAGCTCAACTGATTTTTGACAAAGGTCCAAAAGCAATTTGATAGAGAAAGGATTTCTTTTTAACAAATGGTAGCAGTTGAATTGGATAAATTTAATCAGAAGTAAATAAATAAATCAACCAACCGACCTTTATTTGGATGTCAGCATAATAAAAGTACTGTTGCTCTGCAAAATCCCCTGTGAAGAAAGTGAAAAGATAAGCTATAGATTAGTGAAAAAAGAAAAAGGCTTTCAAGCCATGTGACAAACACTAGTATCTAAAATATAAAAAGAACTCAAAAAATTTATCTTAGGAAATGATAATGTGATACAGGAAGACATTTCATAGAGAAGAATGTAACCAATAGCAAATAATCACATGGGAAGAGACTTAGCGTTATTACTGATCAGGGAAATGCAAATTACAGCTACAATGAAGTATCATAAATATTTATCAGGATGGTCAAAATAAATAATAGTAAAATGCTGCAGTGAAATAGAATGCTAACCTAGGAATTCTTGATTATTTCAATGTTTTCTATATATATGGAAGGCAAGTTTCCAGTAGCTATTAAAATTGAAGTTATTTAGGCATATGTTTTTAATTATATGCAGATATACTTCCACATGTATTTATCGTCAATTTTGCTCCATGCTTTTAAGAGTAAAACATTAGAAGGAATCTAAATATCAGAAGTAGAAGACTAGAAAATGAACTGGAATAAAGAGCAGCTTTTATATACACATGTAGACACACTGAGAGCAGTGCACAAATTATATAGATTACATGGGAAGATAAATTATTGATAGCTCAATAGGTAGACATAAAAGAATTAAACATTTTTACATGATTGTATCTACACATATTTACTGCATTGACTGGTAGATTGAAATTCCCTGTTTAATGCTTGCCTACTATAAAAACTACTCTGTCTTATTTGCCATTTTTAAGCATTCATATCTATAATTCATCCACATAGTCCCCTGAATACAATGCTATGCTCACAAAGAACATTTGCAAATTTGCCAGAGTGCATGGCAGCATGAAAAGCAAGCAGTGTACATTTGTCAATTAAAAAAATGGTTTTGGGTTATAAAGGGTCAATTGCTTCAGCAATTCATTTTGGATTGGACTGTGCTCCATGCCATTAATGATTTATAATGATTAATCAATACTAGTAAATAGTATTTAGAATTTAAGTAAGATTTAAAAGTTATGAATGATGAAGGAAAATAGTTGCATAAATATGGATATAGAAGAGGTATTCTAAGTAGACTTGGTGGTAATAACAGAGAAAATAAAATTAATTTCTATAAATAGAAACATAATTGAAGAACACTGTAACTGGGGCATACATCAAGAATTAAGGGTGCCTGCATGTGAAACTACATAAGTAAACATTTGCACAATAGTTCTGACTGTTTTTCTTCTTCTTCTACAGGGATAATGGAACTGTGCCTCTTCAATAAGGACAACACAATTGCAAAGTTATGTAATTTCCTAACACTAGATGTAACCCAACATCCTACCCAATACTCAAACTAGAGTCTGCTACTTTGATGCTTGTTATTTTTGACATACATTAAAAGGTTACTCAATGATACACTCTTTCACCCTTTCTTTCTTTTTGTAGCTTCTTTCTTGCAAACACACATATACACATAATCACAAGCAGACATAGATAATCATACTTCTAATTCTAATTACTACATGCATCTATTCTTGACCACATAAAGAGCTTACCCTGAAGGAAACAACAACAATAAAACTGTTGTTAGAAAAATAAGTAGTGAATTCCAATTTTTCCAGCTATGGATTTGTGACCCGAGTCCACTTGGGTTCCCAACCTACAATTTTCAGAGCCTGAATTCGAAGATGCTGTCCAATGACTCTCACTGACACATGTAAATCATTTCAATCCCTTTTTAGAACAAAGTTCTCCTAACCTAATATAATATATGATTTGCCTTAAATTTCTTTCTCCATACAGACCTTGAAATGAATATAAAATTTGGCTCAGAAGGGACATATAAAAATCAGGGATTTAGTGTATTTGTTGTCTCCTTAAATAAAATTATCATAGAGAGTGCCTGTTGACCAAATCTTTTTACTTAACTTCTATTACACGTGGCAGATATCACATTTTATTCTTAACAGACAGGGAAAAAATGACACACTGTAACCCGCTGTAAACTTCCCTACTGGCACCCTGGGCAATTATGTCTGGGGATTTTCTCTCCAAGGCCTTATTCACTCCATATCTCTCTTCCCATCAGCCTAATTTATTCCCCTTCACCAGGATGCTTATGTGGGCATGGTATTTATATTTTTAAAATAATATTGTTTGATAACAGATTTGAAACCAAAGAACTAAGGAAATACAAAAAAAGAAGAATAGGAAGAGGAATACACAGCTCTTAATTCTTGGGAAGCCTAACATCTAAAACACACACACACAAAAGGTTATATCATGTAAAGCAAGGAAATGGAATCCAAAACTGATCATCAGTCCATTCTACACATTCCTGAAAATGAATGATTTGGTCAAATAATGTGGCCAGACATGAAAGATGGAGCAGTGATGATGAATTAGGTTAACTTATATTGAAGGACTCAGTTTCTATATAGTCTCTAAAATTCTGAGAGGCGGTTTTATAGAGCCTGTCAACATAATGCAAGGATTGTAATGTTATTTGCACTGCTATAGTAAATATTCTTTCTCAATGCAAACAGAGAAAGGATATCTTTCCTGCGTTCTCTTTCAAATCACCAGAAACCAGGGAAAACTCATTCTATTATTTAATAGCAATATTACCCAAAGTTTGACTTCAAACCTAGCCTTGCTATTCATGATATTAATTTAAAAAGAGAGAGAAAATAAGACAAAATAGTTCCAAGATCCGACTCAAAAATGATCATCTTTTGCTTTGTTTTATTTATATAATGAATCGTTTGCAATGATTGAATTATTTTCAAAATATTGAGCTATTCTTGCATATGTGGGAAGAATCTCACTTGGTCATGGTGGTTTTTATTCATTTATTTTGAATTTGGGTGTGTGTTTTTATTTATGGGGTATTGAATTCCAGTGAGTAAAATTTTCTTTAGAATTTTTGCATGTATGTTCATGAGGAATATTGGACCATACTCTTCTTTTCTTTTTTTTTTTTCGTTGCAAAGGGAAGATGTTCCAATTTTATTTTGTTCAGAGTATACATAGTAAAAGTTTTTTACATTTACAATTTAGCAATAGTGCTTGCTCTTGCAGCTGTACAACCATTTAACCCCCTTCTCACTAACAAATTCATCCCCCAATAAAGTCTATTTTTTAAGAATGTATTATAAATTTGATTCCAAATAGATGTGTGCTAAAATAGATGTGAGCATAATGCTCAGGCAGGCAGGTTAAATTTTAAGGCCACTTCAGGGTATAATTTTGTGTATAGATTTTAATAACTGAGTATAATTTTGATACAACCTCCAAATTCAACAAATAGTAATTTCACCAATACGTTTTTTTATGCTGTTACATCAATTGAACCCACCCAGAGTGAAATTTTAGTAACATCTGGAAGATTTTGGTACTCCAAGTCCCTGCTGGCTGTGGGACTGTTGGCTGAGATTCCATGCTGAAAAGAACCTGATAGGTTCTGTTGATCTCTGCTGCCTCTCCCATCCCTCAGCCCCACTTGGCGCAGATTTGGAGAAACTAGATGGCTGGATGACACTTGGAGCGCCTCTGGTTTGAGGCACCACATCCACGTCTGTCACTACCTGAGGGCTGTTGCCGAGGCTGGTGCCGTGCCCCACGGTCCCGCTGGCTGGGTGTTCATTCCAGTGCCCGTCTCCAAAGCGGCACAAGCCTTGAAAGAGGAACTGACACGTGGCCACAGGCGCAGCTAGCTTCCAGAGCCATCTGCCTACATTTCTTGCTTTAATGGTGTCTTTGGCTGCCTTTGGTGGTGGGGTAATGCTTGCTTCATAAAATTAATTCAAGAGGATGTCTTCCTTGTTAATATTCTGGAATACATTGAGTAGAATTGGTGTCAGTTCTTCTCTTAACATTTGGTAGAAGCTGTAAGGCCCCCCATACAATGATTTAAATATATAATATTATAACTACATTTGGTAGAATTCATCAGTAAAGCCATCTGGGCCAGGGTCTTTTGGTTGCTGTTGTTGTTCAAATAATTTTTATGACAATCATTTTTTTCTTTTGCTATATGTCCATTAACATTCTCTACCTTAGTCTGTATTAGTTTAGGTAGGTAATAAGTTTCCAGAAATTGTCTATCTCTTCTAAGATTGTTAATTTTGATAGAGTACTGTTCCTCATAGGGTTTGTGATGCTCTTTGATGGCTGGTTCTATTGTGATGTCACTCATTTCATTTCTTACTCATGCTACTTGCATTCGCTCTCCTTTTTCTCATTATTATTGGAAAGTTTATGAATCTGTTCACTCAAACAAACAATTTCTAGTCTTGCACTTCTATTATTTTTATTTCTTCTATTTCTCTTTAATTGCATTTCTTCCCTTCTGGAGACAGTAACTCTTTTTGTTTGCTGATCTTTTTCTAACTGTTGGAGTGGTTGGATTAAGATTTTGATGTTGGTTCTTCTTTCTTTGGGCATGTGTGTTTTTATGCCGCTCAACTTACTTCTGGGCACAACTTTTGCTGAAAAAAATGAAATGCCATGTGGGCCAGAAACCCCACAACTTAAAGAAATAAAAGCCAAGACATGGACAAAACCATATACGCTCATGGAAGCAAAGAGCTAGAAATAACCTAAGTGCACATTAGCAGATTAATAACTAAAGAAACGAGGGTATATACACACACTGCAGTACTGTGCAACATTAAAGAATAAAGAAGAATCCACAAAACACCACACAACACAGAAGACTACAGCACACAAAGGATGTTCTACTGACATTATCCTCTGTAGGACAGAACAGAACTGATCGCTGGGTCTTCTTGCACTATAAACAAGGCTCATCGTTCTCCTTTGTAGCAGCTGATGGGTTTGCAGCACCAACCTCGTGGCTAAGCTCCTCAATGTTCAAGTCGCTGTGTCCCCACAGAGCTGCGTAACTACCTAATAACCCTTCACCATGAGTCGACTATGACTCACAGTAGACCTATGTAGGGTTTCCAAGATTGTGAAAGTCTAACAGGTGTCCAGCTACCCCTGCTGACCCACTCTGAAAGAAAGCACATGGAGATATATTTTCCCAAATGAAAATGTATACTGTGCTGTTTTTCTAGTGAGAAATCTGGCATACACTCATATCCTCAGGCCTGGAGTAAATGCATTCCAACTTACCTCGTCAAGATTCCTGTACTTCTGGGAGAGTGTCTACTCCTCAGGGTAAAATGTGGAATTTAGAGATTTTGTGATAATTCAACCCTAAATGAAAATGAACTGATCATTTTTTTTTTGGAAATTGAATGAGAACATATCAAGATAAACATTATTTGGCCAGTTTCCATGGAAAAAAATGTACTGACTGTGTATGAAAACAAGGATTCTGAATTCCTTAAGAGAAAATATTCTTATGACTGAAAATATGTTAAATGGAAGAAAGGAAGTTGTATAAGAAACAGAAGCCTGAAGAAATTAATAATCATCATATGACAAGAGCAAAAATTAAGAACATCAGATTAACTGAAGAATATCATTGACAGTACTCCAGCTTTTAAAAAAACTATAAAAAATGCACAATGTAGAAATAAGCACTTAATAAAGTCAATTATGTTCATAAGTTTCATGTTAACTACTTAAAACTTTATTTAGAAATAATTTCCAACATACAGAGATGCTTCAAGATTAAGAAGTATACAAAGAATGTCCACATACCCTTTACCTAAATCATATGTTGTAATATTTTTGCTGTTTGCTTTACCATTGAAATCTACTTTTAACTTTTATATCTTTATTACAAATAATAATCATATGATTTCAGAAGGATAGATACTTTTCTAAGACTATTTCTCCAAATACAGAAAATAAAAGTTGCATTTCAAGAGAACTAAAATTTGGAGGCTGTAACTTTTTGTCCCACAGTTCTCAATGCATTCCTTATGTCCTTATTCCTCAGAGTGTAAATGATGGGGTTCAGCATTGGGGTGACAACACTGTATAGTACTGAGATCAGCCGGTCTTTTGACAAGGAGTAAGATGAGATGGGCCGTACGTATGTAAAGATGGAGCTACCATAGTAGAGAAGGACGATGACAAGGTGGGAAGCACATGTAGAAAAGGCCTTTTTCCTCCCCTCTGATGACTGGATTTTCAAAATGGTGGCAATGATGTACAAGTAGGAAAGGGTAATACCCAAGAAAGGAGCCCAGCCAATGAAGACCCCGATGATGAGTAACACAAGCTCATTGACGGAGGTGTCCCCACAAGACAGGATCAGCAAAGGGGGGATGTCGCAGAAGAAATAATTGATCTGGTTGTTGCCA
Source organism: Nesogale talazaci (assembly GCA_004026705.1). Classification (NCBI taxonomy): domain Eukaryota; kingdom Metazoa; phylum Chordata; class Mammalia; order Afrosoricida; family Tenrecidae; genus Nesogale; species Nesogale talazaci. The sequence goes on from PVJH01005879.1 coordinate 59,451, forward strand.
CAGAAGGGCAGGCGGAAGGTCAACACAGTGTGCACCATAGAGTTGAGGAGACCGCTCACCCAACAGGAGGCAGCCAACTGGCTGTACAGCATCTTGTTCATAATAACTGAATACCGTAAAGGTCTGCAAATGGCAATGTAACGGTCATATGCCATGACTGCCAACAGAAGACACTCCACCCCCACAAAGAAAAGGAAGGCAAAGAGTTGAGCCACACAGCCTCGGAAGGAAATGTGTTTTTCCTCTGATAGCAGATGCACCATCATCTGAGGAACATTGGTGGTGGTGTAACAGATGTCCAGAAAGGCCAAATTCCTCAGAAAAAAGTACATGGGCGTGTGAAGCCGGGGGTCAGCCAGAGTTACCAAAATGATGAAGATATTTCCTCCCAGGGTACAGATATAGATCATCAGGAAGACGGTGAAGAGTAAAAATTGCAAGTCATTTAGGTTGGAGAATCCCATGATAATGAATTCGGACAGAGCTGTCTGATTTTCTCCTGCCATGATGGTTCCCCTCGGAAGTTGAGAACTGCCCCGTGTAAATTATAGTATTCATGTGCTGTCGCAGGAATAATCTGTACCAGAAAAAGAAAAAGCAGCTTTATAGGTTAAAAAAAGCCTTGTCTACATCAGAATAAGCACGAGGAGATGTAGAACCCTGGAGGACACATGGTAGGTGTTAGGTTTAGCCTAAGTGCTAATCAAAAGTTTGGTGGTTCAAACCCACCATTGAAGAACAATGTTACATCTGTGGCCATAAATATAGCAGGCCTAGAACTGCTATAGTTTGTTTGTTTATAATTTCTTTTGTTTTAATACAGGATCCATGACAAGTCACTATGGTGTCCGCCAATCATCACTTTGCAAGCCTTTACATTTATCATTTTCTGTGGGGTGCACAACACAAAAAATTAGGAAGAAATTTGTAGGGAACATCTAAATGTTACAGAGGCCACACTTAGCAGCATAAGGGCCATTTATGAAAATGAGGAGTGGAAGGTCCCTTTCTTCACATCCATTGGGTCTCAAAAATGGCTGGTGAAAATTATCATCAAATATTTATATAGAAATTATTATGTTCTTTGCATCTAGCCGTGTGGTGCCTCCTCGCTCTCTCTTGCACACTCGATGGCTGCTCTTTTGTGTATTTAGAATAATAACAAGGTGCCAAGTGCTCCAATAGCACAATCAGTTCTCACTGTACTGATAAGAATAATAACAAATTATAGCCTAAAGGTGATGGGAAAGGAAGGAAGAGTGTGAAAACTAGATAGTACTAGAAAATGACTTTGGAAAAACTCACAAAATAAATGGCTTTCTTCCAATAATACCTCTTAGATTTGGAAATAAGGATAATAAGAAATTTATCATTAAAACTACTCCTGGTTGAAATAACACCTGGGAATCAAAAAAATTAAATGTATTTTGTGTGTTGGGTTGGTGATGAAACATGACAGATACTTTGTCTCATTTTGCATTCAAGCAGCCTAGTCATAACCTGTACTCTTCCTATTATCTAGGATGGAAAATAGATTTCATCTTGAATAGCAGTTCTAACAAAATGTAGTATCTATTTCAATAAAGATTTAAGGACATGATCAAGAACATATGACTGACTCATATCAAATAGTCTAAGTCACCATACGTAATTAATCATCTTCATCAAAAATAGGCCTCTTCCTTACTATGGAAATATGTCATTGGCTGCAAAAGAAACCTATTAAATTTAATGTTGCAATCTTTCTGTCTTAGTCACATTGCTAGATAAACATCCCAACCATGTCTTTTGAAATTGATCAGTAGTTACACTTTTCTATTTAGATATAAGATTATTCTATTGTTCATAACTTTCCTCCACTTCCTCAACTCCTAGGATGCTTAGTTAGGTTCACTGCAGATTAATTGTATGAGGTATAGAGTGGTTTCATTTAAAACAAAAATGCTTTAAAAAACATTTTTAAAAACTCAATCAATAGTTACAATCTAGTGTTATTGCTGAATAAGTCTTCCATTATTGTTTTATGAAAACTAGATTGTGTTCAAATTCATTTTATATACCCATTTATTTAATTTGTATCATTTTTCTTATCATGAAAATTTGTTACTGTCAGGTGCCATCTAGTTGATTCTGTCTCCTAACGATGCTCTGAACAGCAGAGCAAAGCACCGTCTGCGTCCTCAAAATTGTTGCTAGGCTCAAGCTCACTATGGCGGCCACTGTGTCCATCCCACTTGTTGAGAACCTTACTCTTTTTCACGGCCCTCTGCTTTACCAAGACCAACGTCCGTTTCCAGAGCCTGTTCTCTCCTGATCGACAAGTCTGTGAGATGACATCCTTGCCTCTAAGGAGAATTCTAGTTGTACTTCTTCCAAGAGGGATTTGTTTGTTCTTCTGGCAGTCCATACTACTTTCAACAGTCTTTGCCAGTACATAATTCAAATGCATCGATTCTTCTGTGATTGTCTGTAATCAATGTCCAACTCCACATGCACATGAAAATGCCATGGCTTGGGTCAGGCACACATGATTTCTCAAAGTGGTATATATGCTTTTCAACACTTTAATTAGATCTTTGCAGATTGTTTGATCTTTTGACCACCGCTTTCCTGAGGATTTATTATCAATCCAAACCAGACAAAATTCTTGACAACTACAACCTTTTCTCCATTTGTCATGATGCTAGCATTTGACTCAATTGTGAGGATTTGGAACTTCTCCACATTGAGTTGCAATCCACAGTGAAGGCTGCAATCCTTGATCTTCTTCAGCAAGGGCTTCAAGTCCTCTACTTTGGTCAAGAAAGGTGGTGCCATCTTCATATAGCAGATGGTTAACAAGCCTTTCTCATATCCTGATGTCACATTCTTATTCATAGGATGTAGCTTCTTCGATAGCCTGCTCAGCATACAGGTTGAATAGGTATATTAATGGTGGAATACTTGAGAAACAAAGGAAATGATGAAGAAAATAGCTACAAATTGTCATTTATCCCACTGAGTTCTAAATTGCTCTTTATACCTAGATGGGGGAAGTTAGCATAAAGTAAGCAAATGTAGAGGCAAGATACAATAAAACATAATAAGATAGCATGTGTTATGACCAAATAATTAGAAGCCTGGCCCATCTCCCAAATTCAATTACCTATTTGCTGTTTGAAACTTTTTTTAAAATTTCTGGTTCTAATTGGTCCACATGTTGAATCATGAGTTGGCTGTCTTCAAAAACCTAGAAAAATATTTAGCTTCTATGACAAAAGAATACTTTGGTCAATTATTCTCTTTGATTTATTTGTGTGAGGAAGAAGCAAAAACTTTGGGGGGTTCTAAATTTCTCATATTTTATGGAATATAAACATTCATGGCTATCATATTTTCAGAAAGCCACCTACCTGAGTAGCTACTGTGACAATGAATGGCCACAGGATTTGATTAGTGTGATGGTGAATGTGAACAAACAGAAGAGGTTTAAAATAGTATTCAAATAGAAATAAATGCAGCACTGTATTTTAAATCCATTTAACATTTAAATATTAAAAGGACTAGATAAACAATTCCTGTTGTTACAAAAATTCCTATTTAAAGAAAACACATCAAGAAAGGCTAAGGTTGAATTCACATAGGCCACATTCTATTTATAACACAAATAAAAGGCTACTTGGCTATAAAATTCATTCATTTAATCCCACCAGGAAGACACTATTGTTCCTTTCTCTTTTTCATCAAGAAACACTGCCTTTTGTGATAAACATTTGTATAGTTATTTTTTTCTCTTAAACTATAGACCCCGTATTAGCAGAGATATTTTGTTTCTCTTGTATCCATAATAGGTCACCTAACATTCTATGCATAAACATGGAGAATGAATCATAAGAAATAAACCACCATAACCAGCATAGCTCCCTGTTTAATATTAGAAACACAACATTGTCTGATATGAAAGCCAATGCATAATTGTAAAATATCTACTTATGATTTTAATCTCTTTAAACCAAGATCACACTAACTCTTATTACACATAAAGGTGACAGATCATGCTGCAGAATGTCTGTAGGGTTTTTTTGTTGTTGTTGTTGTTGTTTGGTTTTTTGTTTTTTAGTAACCCAGAAGTCGGCTTTGGAATTCATTGCTTTCAGTGCTTTTAATATTTCTACTGGAGCACAACTCTTGGTTAATTTTTACCTCACTCTTTGTTACAAACAGAAAACTTTTACAATGTAATCAATCGCTGATCAATGGTTTGAGTGCTATACTATCACAATTAAAGACCTAAGTGAGTTAAACATGTGGTACTGGAGGTTAAGCTGTGGACTGGGCAGGATGACGCCCTGGAAATCCTACATAGAGTTGCTGAATTGAAATCAAATTAATGGCGGTGAGTTTGTTATTAGGTAATAATGATCATAACTTATTATAAAGACAATAAATGGATTAATAGTTTTGTAGAATTATGGCAGGAAAGTTTGGGGGAATGAGAAACTAACAAGCACAACAAAGTAGAAAAAGATCCCATGCAAGGATCTTTTTCTAAACCAAATAAGATCTATATAACTAAACTCGCCAAAATATTTTAAAAGCATTACTCAGAAGCCAAATACGAGATTCCTGGAGTTCTGTGGGGTAAATCTGGGACTGCTAACTGCAAGGTTGGTGGTTCAATCCCACCTGGTTGCCTGCTCCAATGAAGGTGTGCAGTGTCCGAAACCCTCTCTAGGACCACCCTGAGTCTGAATAGATTTGAAGCTGGTGGATAAATAGAAATAATAACAACAATAGCAAAAAATTATTGCTATTTTTACTTCATTCATTTAGCATTGAGCCTGCCATCTGAAATTACAGATTAAGTTTGCTCCCTCTTCCACAAAAAAGATTGCTACATGAAACTGTGATTCTCCAGGATAAATAATTTCTCATGTAATATGAGGCCCCATACCATGCTGCGTGTCTATTTTAATCTGTTCTCGTACCCTATAAACCTTTTGCCTTTTTGTTATTGTGGACAAACATATGTGTTCCACATAAAAAAGTGGCTGATATATCAGTAGAACAGATAAAGCAAATATTTTGGAGAACTAGACATCTTTTCCTCTTCTGTAGTCAAAAATAATTTTCACTCTTAAAGAAGCCCCATAGCCTCATGTACTTGGTCTTTCCTGGGCATGCAGATCCAGGATAGATTACCTTACTTGCATGTTTTAAGGAGGGTGGGAGTGTTCCATGTAGTTGTAAATTTTTTTCCTTCCTATGCATTTCATAAAAAGAGCATAATTGAAGAAAGTCAGAAATCTAGGCAGTAAGAAAGACAGAAAGAGAGGAAAATATTTACCTGTAACCTAAAATAAGGCATAGGAGCAAGTGTTACAGTTGACATCTCCAGAGCTTAGTATGAAGCTGTTTTTATGGACTGACTCTGAGTACACATAAAAAGAATCACTGTCCCTTGGGTGTCTGTTCTGTTAGACACACTTAATGAGAGCCTGCTATCCCTAACTGTGTGCCAACACTCTGAGAGGGGGAGAGGTAGGACATGGTGCTTCAGGGAGATGAAAAAGAAAAGTCTCCAGTGAGCTCCACAATCCTTCATGATTGCTCAGTAAAAACCTCAGCTATAAACAGATTGGTTTGGGAGAATTTTCGGTCTTCAAATGCTCTTTTCTCATTATGCTGTATTTAATATCCCCATACAACTTCTAATGTATTTCATAGTAGTTGTCTATATATTTTAGGGGAAAGAAGAGTAAATTTCACTTTTATTTCAATTAGCATAGTGTAATAAACTCAATGAAAATAAAATAACTTGAAAAAATTTAAAGACAAACTGAACCTCCCTTAGGTTTTTAACATTTAACATGTCCAAGGTCACACAGAGTAAACTTTCATTCGCCTATTTGATGTAATTTCACTTCCAAATATTTCTCCTTCATTCTACATAATTAATTTTTAGCAATCTTTGATTGAAAATGTTGGACAGAACTTAAAAGACAAAATTTCAAGTTAAGAAACTTAGGTTTCCCTTCTAATAAACAGGGCATTCTTTTTAAATTTACTTTCAGATTGAAATGCTGGAGGGTCAAAAGAGTGAGGGTTGATTATCAGTTGGTTGCTAACCAAAGATCAGCAATTTGAAGCCACTAGCAGTTTCCTGGGGGAAAGATGAGGCTCTCTCCTCTGGTAAACAGTGAGGGCCTCAGAAACCCAAAGCAGCAGTTTACAGAGTCCAATAGAGCCTCTATGAATCAGAGTTGACTCTGTGGAAGTGAGGAAGAGAATGCACCATAATATTATTGTAAGAGGACTCCAAGGATTGTAAGCAAAATTTTCTTGAAAATTTTCTTGAAAGCCGATAAATTCACTTGAAAGTTAAAGAAATAATGCAGTTTTGGGATGAAACAGGTTTGATGATGGAAAAATTAAAGTGAGATTGGAAATTAAAATGAAAGCGAAATATTAAAGCAAAATTTTGAAGGAGAGCAAAGGTAAACTTTGTTATCACATGTAATCTTAGGAAGAACAACTAAATATTAAATATTGGGTGAACAAAGTTAGAGAAGGATGATGCCAGTTACGAACTTGTTTCATTGCAATGCAATGAAATTTCCTGTGTGCAACTTTATAACTAAATGCTCACACAATCTCAATGGTTGAGGCCTTTTTTAGAAATGAAAGCCCCTGCTCTACCATCTTCAAAGTCAGCAGCTGTGAGGAAAGTCCTACTCATGTCACATTCTCTCTAAACATGTTGGGGAAGTCTCAACTTTCAGGACAACTGTGATGACGTCCATCCCACTTAGATGGATAATGCATCATCAAATTACCATCTCAAGAGTCATATCCTGGTCACATATTCAAGGACAGGTTGGCTGTGTAAGGCACCATACTCACAGGTTCTAGAGATTAGGATATGGCACTGTTTCTGGGGCATTATTCTAGCTTCCACCAGAAGGTTCTTTTCAGAGCATGTCTTTCAGAAGGCCACCAGGTGTTCAGCTTTAAAAGGGGTAAATTCTATATGCAAATAGATAACAATAGCCAACAGTTAAGTGTAAAATCTTTGTGTGCCTTAGAGAGAAGTACAACACTTTTGAAGCATGAACAGTTAAGAAACTGAGAGGCCAAGATTATACATAAATATGAGGTGAGGAAATGGAGCAGCTAACATGTCTGACTTTCTGGCAACACAAATAAGGGGAAGATCCCTCTGTCTTTTATCCTTCTTTACCTTATTCTCACACCCATCTTCCCTCCTCTTGGACACTATTTCTCTACTTGTTTTAATCATCTATTGAAACCATGACAACTCTCATAGAAACTGCTCATAATTATATGGTTTATTAGGAAAACCCTATTACCATGTTACTGGTTATATCTCTCTCTCTCTCTGGTCCTTGACTCTCAACCATGTGGTTCTTTGGCTTCTGCCTTGCTTAGGCAAGAATTAGAAAGAGTCTTTAGCAATGATCAAAGGACACCATACTTTTATAGCCAGACTCTTGCCCAAAGCACTCTGTTTTACTTATCCTATGGGCCAGATGGTAGGGAATCATACACCAATCAGGCAGCCAGGTGGTCATGGCGCCACAGAACCAATTCTGTCAACAACTGGTGGGGGGGGGGTGTCCTAACTGTGGTCCTTATCTTACTTCCTTAGCACTGCCTCTACGTTGATAAACTGACCTGCTACCAACCAGAACTTTCTTAATAGGTACTCTGTCACTTATAATCACTACACAGACATGAGTGCTTTGAACACACTTATGGCCTCAGGTTGATCATCTTCTTCATCGGGATAAGTTGTTTTTGTATTATCTTTGTGCCATCTAAGGAATTTCTACAAAATAAATTTGAATTTGAGATGTTTTCTCCCTAGAAAAATAGTAAGGATAATGATATAACGTTAAGATTGTCTAATCTTATGGAACTATTCATGTAGAAATAGTGAATGGATGCTTGACTGTGTATAAAGCCACCATAAATAAAGAAAATTTACATTTTTGAAACTCTTCAAGTTATTTTAAGAAAAATAACATTAAGGATGGACTCAAGATACAAGACATTAACTACATTAAAGTCAGTTTAACTAAAATATAAGTCAACTGACCCACAAAAAATTCAACAGGACAATATAAAGAGTAAGAAACCGGCTAGCTTTTGGAAGGATGTGGAAAGTATAGGAATGATATCAGACATCTAGAGAATAATATTTATGACTCTAGAGAGACAGAGTCGAGTCAATTCTGACTCTCTTACAGTAGATGTAATAAAAGCCTAGAAAGCAAAATGAAATTATAAATCTAATAAAGAAGAACAACTATATAATGTAAGGAGAAAAAGAAATATGCAGTGTCTCTTATTCAAAAATTACTAAGAATTGTAAGAAGCATATTAAACTAAGCATGTGGGATTTTTGAGGTCCTGTGTAACTACTGCATAGAATACATTCCTGTGAAATTGGCCTTATTAATTAACACACACCTATAATATGATTATGAAATAAGGAAAATAATTTAATGAACAATACAGTAGAAAGAAAAGATAAAAAGAAGTTGTGAATCATGAGTTTATACAAATAATAAGTCTCTATTCAGCCAAATAGGTAAAATTGAGATGATGGACATTTTGAAGAAGAAGAAAAAAAGACCCTATGGCAGTGGTCTGCACATCTCCATAGGATTGATCAGAATCCCTACTTCAATCCATCATGGGGACTCTGGAACTTCACTTCTCTGACTCATCTGGTACAATGGGAACGATCTCACTGGTGCTGGGAGCCATCGACGTGGTTCAGCTCATAGCAGCCCTGTGTATAACAGAACGAAGCCCTGGCTGGGTCTCTGCCAGCCTCGCAATCATTGCTATGCTTGGGACCATTGCAACCACTGGGTCCAAGCCTCTCCTTGATGAGCTTCCTTTGTTTCACTGGCTTCCTGCTTTACCAAGCAGAATGTCCTTCTCCAGGGACTTGTCTCTTCTGTTAATATGCCCAAAGTACATGCCAGACTCATGGAATATGGCCTCCAAGTACCAAGCACAGAAAGATCAGCTCAGCAACCATTGAAGAAGAGAGAAATTCTGCACTTCATGGAAGCCAGAAAAATGACTTAAAAGTAAAGTCCATGAAAGGCAAAAAGAGAGGAAGAGGAAGAAAGCTGGTCCAAGCTCCACGTCGACACATGATGCTTAGAGAACTACATCTCTCTGGAGACTCAAAGCGCCACAGAAAGGACTGTGCAAACAGCGATTCCTGGGGGCATGAGAGAGGGAAGGAGAGGGGGGTATGGACAAACACATGGACAGGGGAGGGGGAGCAAAAAGTGGTCTGGAATGGATGGAAAGAAGGGTGTGGGAGACCTGGTCAGGATTAAGTAAGGACGATGAACCTGTGAGGAAACACTGAAATGCCAATGAAGGTGGAACATGATGGTGGGACAGGAGGGAGATGGAAGGAAACAAAGGAAAGAGCTAGAAGGCAAAGGGCACTTGCAGAGGTCTAAACATAGATATGACCATACATAAATACGAATATCTATTATAAGATGGAAATAAATTTAAGAACATATCTATAAGCCAAATACTATGGTAGCAAGAGGACCTTGAGTCCTCGCCCTGGTGCTCCCACAATGCAAGAACACTTTGTTCTATGAATCTGGTATTCCTTGAGACTCACTGGCCCAACACGATCACTGAAGTAAAATGGGTGCACAAGCAAATGTGGTGAAGAAAGCTGGTGGTGCCCAGCCATCAAAGGATATATCGTCTGGGGTCTTAAAAGTCTGAAAATAAACAATAGACCATTTACTTGAGAAGAGACCACACCCACCCAGAAGAAACACAACAGTCAGTGTGGCCACACAGTGGTCAAAGTGGTGACAGATGTAGGAAATAGCCATCAAATGGGGGGAAAAAACACATATCACTGTGTGCACACATTCCCAAGGTGCCCACTGAGGATATATGGGAGCATGAGCAAGAGTGGTGAAGAAAGCTGATGGTGCCCAGCTATCAAAAGATACAGCATCTGGAGTCTTAAAGGCTTGGGCATAAATAAGCAGCCATCTAGCTCAGGACCAACAAAACCCACCATAAAAGAAGCTCACTTGCCTGTGTGATCATGAAGTGCTGAAACAATCAGGCATTAGGCATCAAAGAACAAAAATCAAAATCATTAGACCAATTGACTCCCAATACGATCACTGAAGACAAATGGATACAGAGGCAAACAGAGTGGAAGAAACGAGGATGCCCAGCTACCAAATGACTGAATGTGGAAGGGATGGAAAAGTTGATACTAGGGTCTCAAGGGAAAAGGCGGGTGATTGGAGAACGATAATAGCAGCGGCCATGTGAAGCTGCTTGGCACAGGATGTTTATTTATGTATTGTAAAAAACGATGTACGAACCCTCAATAAAATGATTTGGAATGCTTTTTTTTTTTTGCATCAACGGATCTAAGAAAACTCAACTCATGCCACCAACTCCGTGCTGACTCTTAGCATGCAGCACAGGGCTTCCAAAATGATAACTCTTCACGGGAGGTGAAAGTCCTGCCTTTCTCTCAAGGTGTGGCTCATGGTTTCAGCTGACCTTTCAGATGACATTCCCATGCATCACCACCATGCCATCAAGGTGCCTTCTTCAATCGCTATGAGCGATACTGAACTTTCATTAATGGTGACCCACAGCTGAGCCATATATCCCAATCTGTACCTTCCCCCACCTTCTTGACCAGACTCCTTAGGAAGGTTCATTGCACTGCAATCAACAAAAATGACCCCACACTTTTTTTTTCTCGTGCTCCTTTGATAATTTATATATTTTTCAAGTCTTACACTGACTGCCATCTCCCTTCACCCACTGCTCTGTTGTCCATAGCCCTGACAGACATTACTGATGATGAGCCTAATGGAGCTGCTCTGATGCAGCCAGAGCCCTGAGCTGGAGAAGCCACGGTGAGTGCCCTGCCAGTGCCGAGAGGCTTCCACTGCCACTGGATCCACAAGACCTTCCAACCACTGGCCTGGGATCTTTGTGCATCTGCCATCGTTGCCTGTGTCACAAGAGTCTGAAGAGGAATTTATAGATCGACATTGGACATATTTACTAATATTGTAGTGAGGGAATTGATTGGACTGGGCTGAGAAGGTTTCTGAATATAAAGTTACTCTTTGACGTAAAACTTTTTCTGCTAGGATGTTTTCTCAGTATTCCATTGTTCTTGTATATAAATCTCTTTCTTATACACATATGAGTGTCTATGAATTTGTTTCTGTATTCATCCCAAACTAACACAAGTAGAAAGCCCAGTTTTTATCCTGCATGAAACTGATGGTTTCAAACTGTTAACCTTTTGGAGTGCGGCACAACTTGTAGCCACTAAGCCACCAAAGCTCCGAATATTATCCAAAGCAATCCAGAAGTGCAACACAATTCTGATCCAAATTTCATCCTTTAAGGAAATGGAGAAACTAATTACCAACTTCATATTGAGAGGGAAGAGACCTAGGATGAGGAAAAAACTTCTTAAGAAGAAGAATAAAGTAGGAGACCACATACTACCTAACCTCAAAGCCTGCTATTCAGCCACTGTAGTCAAATCAACTTGCTATTATGATAGATGTAGGCCAATAGAACAGAATAGAAAGCCCAGGAATAAATGCATCCATCTACATGCAATTGACTTTTGGCAAGGGATCAAAAACATTACATGGGAAAGTGGCATCCTCTTGAACAAATAGGGCTGGCAAAATTGAATTCCAACCTGCAGAGGAGTGAAGCAGAACCCATACGTGCCCTATATATAAAGCAAACTCATGATGGATTAGGACCTAAACCTAAACCCCAGAGCTAAAAGAATTATCAGGGATAAAAATTGGGACAAAGCTAAGTACCCTATTGCCAAACATACAAATACCATCAAATAAAATAAACTAAGCTTACATGGAAGAAGACAAAGTTATGACTGGAACTTACAAAAATAAGGTATTTATACCCATCAACAGATGTCATCAAAAGAGTGAAAAGAGAGTCCATGGATTGGGGGGAAATATTTAGCAATTGCACAATGGATAAGGGACTAATTACAAATATCTATAAAATTGTTTATAATCCCATGTGCCCACTTACTGTCCACTGCTGTTTGCAGGTTTGTGGATTGCTGGGTGTTCAGGGGTAATCTTCCCTCCTAGAGTCTCAATATCAGCCAGGTCACATGATCAGCACAATGCACATCTCCCCTCATTTGTTAGTGAATGTGATGATGGTTTTTAACACCACTGTTAAATATGACCTCATTTTGATTTATGCTAATAAATATTTTAGTATACTGGTACTATTTTTTTCAGAATTTCTTTTTTGTTTTCCTGCTCTAAAAACCAGGTGTGTTTTATGGTCAAAAAAATACAGTATGTGTATATAAACCATATTTATGTGAATTTTGAGCTTGCACTTAATCTAAAAAAATGTTTTCTTTTTTTAACAATTATTTCTTATGATATAGTCCTACTACTTTCCCTCGTGAAGATATCACAGAGATATTTGTACTATATCAAAGTGTGATGAAGAAATCAGATAGTGCCCAGATAGCATCTGGAGTCTGATAGACTTACCTTAAAACAAACAACCATCTAAGTTCACACAGAAGAAATAAGCAGCCTGTGGATCCAAATGTTACACATAATAAAATCTAAGACTACAGGAGAGAATGATATTGGAGTTTAAATTCTAAGCACCCATTTTTAGAGAACACTATGGATGGCAATGAAAGCCTCAGATCCATCTGCAGCGTCACTCCATGGATTAAGCCTCCAGTGAGTCCCCTCCGACCATTGCCCAGAGATGTGAATAACCTTCCTATTGGACAAAATGCATGGGAAAGTGGATCAATGTAAGTGAAGTTAGGTTAAAATTTAAAACTTTATCATTTGTTCCACCGTTTGAGCCCTTTTTGAATTGCCCTGGTTATTTTTGCTAGATGGCAATGAGTCAGTTCAGACACACGGTGACACTTTGTCCAACAGGATGACTCACTCACCGCTGGGGCCTGCACTGTTCTTATTTTTTTGATACCATTGTTACAGCTGCCATGTCAAACCATCTTGCCAAGAAGCTCCTCTTTGATGACACTAATCTATTTTACCAAGCATGATGTAATTCTACATGGACTGGTCTCTCCTGACAATATGTTCAAAGTATGTGAGATGAAGCCTCACCATCCTTGCATCTAGGGAACATTATGGCTGTCCTTAAATTGTTCTAGTTTCTATTATCTTCTGCTATCTTCCTACTGAGATTTTTCTATGTCTTATCTTGTTGTTGTTAGACTTTGTTTTTTGGTTTTGTTGTTGGTTTTGTTTTTTGGTTTTGTTGTTGGTTTTGTTTTTGTCTTTTGAAATCTAACACCTGTCTGTGTTAGACAGGTGTGGCAATCACCTCATCTGATGTCAATTTGTTTAAGATGTAGGGGCGGAGGCTACATTCTTGATTAAGAATGTAGGGGTGGAGTCTAGCCTGTCAATCTGGGGACAGCCAATGAGACTCCTGTGAGGACGTGGACTTCTCCTGAGAATTCTGGGAAATGTGGTCATTCCTTCTTGGAGGCGAGAGACACTATCTCTCTGCTCACTTCCTGGGAGACATTGCAGCTGACAAGACACATGGCAGCATGCTGATAGACTCTGAGCCCTGGAAACTGGAAAAGCCACGAGAAGACCTCTGCCAGCCCTGGGATGCTTCTACCGCCACTGGATAAAGACTCTGCACTCACTGACCTGTGATTGTTCTGGTGTCATTGCATGTGCTTTGTGAGTCTGAAGAGGACTTATAGATTGGTATCAGACATATGGGCTAATATTGAACTTATAATCTTGGACTGGACTGGGCTGGGATATTTTCAGAATGTTAACTTGTTCTTGTACATAAATTCTCTCTCTTATATGCATATTGCATGTGTTTGTGAATTGTTTCTCCAGTCTACCCAGACTAACACAACAGGGTTCTCTAGAGAAACAATATCAGGACACTAGATGATAGATAGATAGATAAATAGATAGCTAGATAGAGATTAATAGATATCTAACATAAGAAATAAACAATTTATTATTCTATAAAACAGGACAAATGGCTCAGTGCAACTCGCTGCCATGAGAGAGCTAATACACTGGCAGTCCTTGAAGTCTTGAAGGCTGCCAGGTAGTCCTCTGTAGAGCAATTCAGGCTATCTGGCCACAGGCAGCAAACAGCAAGGCAGGTCACCAACAGTCAGCCAGATGACAGGGTCTGACTGACCCCAGCTCAAGAGATGTGCATTCCAATAGTGTGGCGAAACAGAGTTTGAAGGAACCTCAACTTACAGCAACACAGTTCACGGATTAGGTGTCCCACGGGTAGTGGAGCTTACAAATTGAGGCAGAGGACAAGCAAGGCAGCCAGCTGCACACTGGTCCAAAGATCCAAGAGCAAGAGAGAGAAAGGCAAGGCTCATTTAGCTATGCTGATCTCCATCCTTCAATTAATCTCACACATGTCCATTGGCCATGTGGGCACAACAAACTTACCTACCACATCCAGAATAGGTAAACTTATTATGATAGTGACTAGATTAATAGTTCCTTGAAGCTATGGCAGAGGAGACTCAGGGAAAGAAGAGTTAATAATAATAAGCACAGGGAAGAATAAAATGTTCTAAAATTGATTGTAGTGCTGATTGCACAGTATTTTAATATATTTCAATCATGAATATGTTAGCATATGTCAATAAACTGTTTTATAATATGATGAAGTCTTGACAAACTTGATTTCTTTTAATTATCATTTTATTGGGTACTCTGACTTCTCTTGTTACAATCCATACATGGATTACATCAGGCATGCTTGTACATATGTTGCCTTCATTCATTTGCAGACATTTACTTTATTTTGAGCCTTTGGTTTCAGCTCCTCATTCCGCCCCCTCCATCTTCCCCTTACCCCCTTGGTAGATTATAAATTGTTATTATTTTTCTACTAAACACTGTCTCCCTTCTCCCATTCTTTCTGTTGTTCTTTTCCCTTGGAGAGGGGTGTATAGTAAAGTGTCAATTATTGTGATCAAGTGCCTCCTTCTCCCTTTCCCTGACAAGCTTGATTTTAAGGAACATTCTGCTTTACTTATCCCAGACAAATTTGTTTTTCTATCAGCCCATCATAGTTCCAATATTATTCACCAATATCGTAATTCAAACGCATCAATTATCCTTCTTTATTCATTGGACAAGTTTCACATACATATGAGATGATTGAAAATAACATAGCTTGGGTCAGGCACACCTTCTTTAAAGTGACATTCTTGGTTTTCAACACTTTAAAGAGACATTTTGCAGTATATTTGCGCAATGTAATATGTAGTTTGATTTATTAACTGGCGTTTCCATGAAAACTGACTGCAAATTCAAGCAGAATTATATCCTTGGTAAGACCAAGCTTTTTTACATTTATATACCACCTATTGGTCCTGCTGTGAGGATTTTGGTCTTCTTTAGAAGGAGTTGAAATCTAAACTGAAGGCTGCAGTTCTTGAAGCAAGCACTTCAAATTCTCCTCTTTCAAAAGCTAAAGTTTCCATCTGTATGTCGCATATTGTTAATAAGCCTTCTCTGATACTGTCGCCACCTTCTTGATAAAGTCCATCTCCTCAAACTATTTGCACAGCGTTTTCACTGGATAACTACCATAATAATATAACCTTGATGCATACATTTCCTGTTCAGACATGCAGTATGTCCTTGTTGTATATGAACAACTGCCTTTTGTTCCAGATACAGGTTCAATATGAGCACAATGAAGTGTTCTGGAATTCCCATTTTTTTCAGTGCTTCCATGTATGCTATGGTCCACAAAATTAAAATCCACAAAATACTTTTACATAATAAAAAAGCACAAGTAAATATCTTTCTGGTTTTCTCTTTTCAGCCAAAACCTGTCTGACTTAAGCAAGGATATCCTTGGTGCCAAGTAGTCTTCTGAGTCCAGATTTAAGTTCTGGCAACCCTCTGTTAGACTTCTGCAAGTCTCTTTTTCTAAGTTATCTTCAGTAAAATTTTACATGTATGTGATATTAAGGATATTGTTTAGTTTCCACATTCTGTTGGGTCAACTTTCTTTGGAATAGACACAAATATGGATCTCTTCTAATTTCTGGGCCTTGCAGCTGGCTTCCAAATTTCTCTGTCCACATGAGTGAGTGCTTCCAGTGATGCTACAGCTTGCTGAAACATTACAGTTAATGTTCTGTCAATTCCTGTAGTTTTTAGATTACACATTGGGCTGCTGACCACAAGGTTGGCAGTTCAAACACATCAGATAGCTGCTGAGTGAGAAAGAGGAGGAATAGTGCTCCTGTGTTAGTCTGTGTTGACTGGAGAAACAAGTTCATAGACACTCATATGTGAGTCTCTCATAGAGAGTCTTGCATCAAAGAATAACTGTACAGTAAGAAAGCACCCCAGTCCAGTCCAGATCAAGTTTGTCAAGTTCAGTATTAGCCCATATGTCCAATACTAGTCCATTGATTCCTCTTTAGACCCATGCAACTATGCTTCCAACTACAGGAAGATCACACGCCTGTGGAAAGTCTCCTGAATCCAGTAGCAGTGAAAGCATCTCCGCATTGGCAGGGGTCTTCACGTGGCTCCTCCAGCTCCCAGGGCGGTAATGTAGTTCCACGTGTCTTGTCAGCTACAATGTCTCCCAGGGAGTGAGCAGAGAGCGAGCGTCTTATGCCTCCGGGGAAGAAAACAGGAGTTCCCAGAATCCTCAGGAGAAGGCCATGCCACACAGAGGCCTCACTGGCTAGGACCTGATCGATAGACTGAAAGAATTCACGTGGCAGAAGCATCTTTTGTAATCCAAGTGAGCTTCTTTGAAGGAAAAAGAAAGTTTCAGGTATTGCAGTCTCAAAAGGGCAAATGCTATTTCTGGAAAGTGTGCCAGGCTGCATGGCTTTCACAACTGGGTGTGGAAAACCACGTGGATAGAATACAGGAATCGGGAGCATGTAAGCCACATATGTGCAACTGGATAACCCATGGGAGGCCAAGAGCATTGGGCCCTGAGTAAGCCCAGAGCAGGCCCTGGTGGGGGCATGCAGCACACACCCACCCCCAGCCCCCTACTCCCACCCCCACCCCCACCCCCTGCCCCGGCCCCTGCCCACACACACATACATACACACACTCCTATGTTGCTGAACAAGAGCAGAGTCAAAGGGAGCCCTGGCCTTCCCACAGCTGGGGTGTTCAGCGTCTCTGGCTGGGGAGAGGTGCTTGAAAGTATTAGCTGATCTTATTGGCTGCATTTACACACACCTGGATGATACCCTGGTCCTTGCTGGCTTTGGGCAGAGGTTACACCTGTGCTAGAGGGCTTCGTTTGCACAAGCACATTTTGGGTTTTCCTCACAGTTGTCTAATCAGTGTGCCTAATCTCTTTCCAACCCCTGTATTGTGTGGCCCTCTGCAGACATAGGAGAGACAACGTCTTTTGTCCCTAATCTAGCAATGCAATATCTTTAGAGAGAACAAAGGATTATTTTTATTCCTTTATTTGCTTTCCCCAGAATCAAAGTAATCAACAAGAGAATATTAAAGTTAATCATTATCCTGAGCTGATGCATGAGATGTGAAAGTTCCCAGCCCTTAAATTTCATGACTTATTTTTTTTCACACCATACACCCAAGAGAATTTTCCAAGGGACCTCTAATATGAGAAAGTGGATCCCAAAGTCTGTCCTACGACATTTGAATAGCAAACACACTGTACAACTGGGAATTATCTAGTGTTTTCCTATTTGCGATCCCAGAAAGTTAAAACTGAATAACTTCCTTCGTGTGAATCTGAACATTATCAGATAAGATGAAACAGAGAGAG
Organism: Nesogale talazaci; assembly: GCA_004026705.1. Lineage (NCBI taxonomy): Eukaryota > Metazoa > Chordata > Mammalia > Afrosoricida > Tenrecidae > Nesogale > Nesogale talazaci. Next base: position 77,349 of record PVJH01005879.1, read on the forward strand.
TCTGAGAATTTCTTTCTATTGTCTACTAGTAATTGATCAGCCTGTTTGCTGGTAGAAATTAAAGGGTTAGTACAGTAGGATAGAAAAATAGGAAGAATAACAACAACAGAACACCCAAGATAGAAATTTCCCAAGACTCCTTCTTCATATCACACAAATGGGAAAAGATCCTGTTTTTATTAGAACAATTCTCTGCACCCAGAGGACCCCCTCTCTCAGGACTTGCATGCATAAAGATCCTACTCTTAAAAAGGCAGGCAGAATTTCAGAATGGGAAAAGGAGGATTTTAAAGGTGAAAAACATATACCACAATGCCAATATGAATTTTTATTTTAAGTGTTTTTCCATCTTCAATCCCTGGGAGTTAATACTGAATAGTTTTCTTATCTGTGAATCTGAACACGAACAGGTAAGAAGATGAAATAGGAGACAGGTTGGGAAGTTGTCTGTTTTGTCTAAGGATCTGCCTACCTGTTAGTGTGAAGCATGGAGGTTCTGAGCAGCTGTCTTAATTCATGAAGGAGCCTTCAGGTGGTCGTGGATTATGCAGGCCGTTTAGTTCCCACAGTTTTTTGTCATTTTCAGTTCAAAATGCCTCAAGACATTCTCAAAGTAAGCCAAAATCTCTAAATATCAAAATTTCAGTGAAAAAAATAAATTAAAAAGAGGACACTGATTTCCAATCATCTGTAAGAACTAGAAGAATATTTGTCCTGCAACTGGACTTTTGATAGAATTTGTTTTGTGGGTATGAATATCAAACCTGATGTTTGATGTTCATTTCCATTTTTAGCAGGATTTTTTAATGCATATGTATTTTAGGGAAAATATCTCAAATATAAAAAATATATATGGCTATCAAAAAAAAAAGCTACATGGAATGGTTTGAAGGCAGCCCTTCACAAAGGTATAAGAAAGACTAGATAACTCCTCAAAATTGCTAACTGCTCCAGAGAATCTACAAGGCCAGGGGTCTCTAGAAATGTTTAGTTTAAGTTCTTTTTAATCCTCTTATTGGGGGCTCATACAACTCTAATCACAATCCATATCTAAGTCCATTGTGTGCCAACCACATCTGCACATCCACTGCCCTCACCATTCTTATAACATTTGATATCTGTCTAAGCCCTCAGCATTGGTTCCCCTTTCCCCTTTCCCTCCCACTCCCCCCCATAAGTCCCTGATAATTTATAAATTATTATTACTTTGTCATATCTTACACTGTCCGATGTCTCCCTTCACCCACTTCCCTGTTGTCCATACCCCATATGGTTCCCACTTTCTACCCCATCTTCCCTCCACCCACCCGGTATTGCCACTCTCATCACTGGTCCTGAAGGGATCATCTGTCCTGGATCCCCTGAGCTTCAGGATCCTACCTGCACCCGTGTACATCTATAAGGTACAATTGGGATCATGACAGTGGAAGGAGGAAGCACTGACAAACTAAAGGAAAGTTGTAAAGTTTCATCATTGCTGCACTGCACCCTAGCGTGTTTGTCTCTTCCCTGTGACCCCTCTGTAAAGAGAAGTCCATTAGCTACAGATGACCTTTGTGTCTGCAAACTGTACTCCCCCTCATTTACACTAGAACACTTTAATTCCTTGATACTTAATACCTTTATCACCTCATAGCCACACAGACTGGTGTGTTTCTTCTGAGCTAGATAATCACTTGTTTATCTTCAAACTGTTAAGACCCCAGATACAGTAGTTTTTGATGGTTGGGCACCATACTTACTTTTGTACTCTCTGACTCACTGTCCTTGAATCAATTCTGACTCCGTGAAGCCCTCTTGGACAAGGTAGAAATCCCCACTGTGAGTTTCTGAGACAGCAATTCTGTATGGGCATAGAAAGCCTCATCTTTCTCCTGATTTGCTAACTGGTGGTTTAGAACTGCCCGCCTTTCAGGTAAGAGCCCAGCGTGTAACCATTACACCACCAGGACGAACTTTCCCCTTCTAGTCACTTCCAATCATTATCTTTTCCTCTCAGTGGTATCCAAAGACTTGAACAGAAAACTTCCCAGTGTCTGCCCTCTTCAGATTTTCCTCACACTTCTGCCTGTCTCTCAATCCTTCCCATCTCTGTACAGTTACCTCACATCTGCTCTTCTTTCCTCTCAGTAAACAGGACTTAACCTGTGATGTCACAAAGTAAAAGGGATAAAAAGGCAGTGATGGCATGAGAACATGCCTGCTTTTGCCAGTAAACATGACAGAAATCTTGTCAGGCACTAGCAAAGGAAAGAAGATTGGAAAGTGTTTCTCCTTTTCAGAAAACAGCATTAGATTGAATACTGAACCTCATTCTATTGAACTTAGAATTCCTCAACAGTCCTAATTAACATCCATTAATGAAAACACTATTTTTTTCAAATCTGCAAGTGAAATGAAAATCAATACTTTCCTTTAACAGGAAACAACATATTTATTTTATTTCATTTTATTATAGAAAGCGGGAGAAGAGTTTTGAATGAGAAATTCTGGGAATTTTCAACTACTTAGGAGAGAGTTCATAGGCAACACTTATTTCTGGAATGAAATAGGGTAACATGAACACAAGTATCAGATTAATGGAACTAGATGTAAATAAAGTGAATTTCATTAAGGGGGAATATTCCTTAACATCTGAAGAAATATGCCATTTCAGGCAAAATAAAAATAGGATGTAAAGAAATAGACACAGCTACTTCAAGTGGCCTAAAGCTATCAATATATCAAGGAGAGGTCAGTAGTAGGTGGTGTAAGAAAGAAACTCTGAGACTGTGGGCAGGAGAAGAGGACTGACTCAGAGATTCAGTATCTGCTAAATGACAAAGATCTCAAGCCAGCCAAGTAATGGAAGATCTAAACCACTTCCCATGAAAGAAGTAATTTAGGGATCCTATTTTATGAAAATATTAAGGCTCATGTTAAAACACAGCAGATAAAAAGGTGGTCACACTTTAAATAAATCTCTGCTGGTCATATCTGACTACAATGGCCACCTTTCTCCTCAGGGACCAGGTTGCCTGAGCTCCCCTGACTGTGCCTCCTAAAGGAACCTAACCCCATTTACATTCTAAAGGGCATTTCATTGTTTCTTCAAAGATTCTTTTTTTAATGAGTTCACCCTTGTCTGTTTTACAAATGGTGAAAGCCTTTCAGGCAACTTTTATTGGGTTTAAGAAAACAGAAAGGAAAATTGTGGCAAAAGGCACGTGTACAGAGACAAAGAAGTGGAAGATTGGCAATGTGCTCTGAAGTTCTGAGAGAAAAGAAAATGCTAATAATTGATTTAACTTTAATTTTTAAAAAGATCTTGACTAACTCATGGTCCAAAACAGACATATAGCTTTAATATCTAACAGTTCTGACTCCCTGCAACCTTCAAAAAAACACACTGCCTAGTCCTAAGGCTCCCCAAAAATTATTGTTAGATTTGAGTCCATTGTTATAGCCACAGTGTTAATTCATCCTTGCTGAAGAAATTCCTCTTTCTTACTGACTGACATCTATATAGAGCATAGCATTCTGTAAAATCTCTAAGGTTGGGAATGATATAAATCAACAATATTCTCCCTCAAAATAATTTTTGTCTTGGCAATGAAATCTTCCTTAGGATTAAAGTTCCATATATATTTTGTCTTTTCAGTGATGTTGAATCAAACCTCAGTCACTGAGTTCTTCCTGCTGGGAGTGACAGACGTCCCAGAACTGGGGCCCTTTCTCTTCATGGTTTTCCTCGCCATCTATTTTGTCATTGTGGCTGGGAATGGAGCTATCCTGATGATTGTCATCTGTGATCCCAAACTCCACTCACCGATGTATTTCTTCCTGGGAAACCTGTCGTGTCTCGACATCTGCTACTCCACAGTGACCCTGCCAAAGATGCTAGAGAATTTCCTCTTTCCAAACAAAGCAATCTCCTTTGTGGGATGCATCAGCCAGCTGCATTTCTTTCACTTCCTGGGCAGCACAGAGGCCATGCTTTTGACTGTGATGGCCCTTGACCGTTTTGTGGCCATCTGCAAGCCACTCCGTTACACGGTCATCATGAATTATCAGCGCTGCACCCAGATGGCTGGCACTGTTTGGGTCATTGGGTTTTTCCATGCCCTGCTGCACTCCATAATGACCTCCCACTTGAACTTCTGTGGTTCTAACCACATCCATCACTTCTTCTGTGATGTGAAACCATTGTTAGAGTTGGCTTGTGGAAACACTGAGCTCAATGAGTGGCTGCTCAATACCATCACAGGGACCATTGCCATAAGCACCTTTTCTCTTACACTTCTCTCCTATTTATATATTATCCTATACCTCTTCTTCAAGACCTGTTCTTGCAGCATGCTTCACAAAGCATTGTCCACCTGTGCTTCCCACTTCATGGTCGTTCTCCTTTTCTATGTTCCTGTTCTAGTCGTTTATGCTAGCCCTTCCTCAGGTGGCTCCATGGACCAGGAACGAGTCATCACCATCATGTACACTGTGGTCACCCCTGTGCTGAACCCACTGATCTACACTTTGCGGAACAAGGATGTGAAGAGGGCTTTGATTAAGGCAGTCAGAGAGAAACGATGACTGAAGGAAAGGAGAGAATTCTTCTGAGGCATAGATAGCAGTCAATAAGATAACTGAGTTTGAAATTTATACTTCTCAGATAATTTAGTATGTTTGTAAAAGAGATACTAAAATAAAGAAATGAATAAGAAAGTCCAGTTGGTAAAAGAAGCATAAGCAAATTGGATATGAGCTGCAGAATTCTCGTGCTGATAGATGTTTAAGGTGCCAGTTGATGTAACTAATTTGTCATAAATTCTACTGTGCTGATGCCCAAAGTCATCTCAAGAGATATGTCTATGTTACTCATGTAAAGCATAGACGGATAGGATTTCTTTACTTTTTTGTCCCATTTAATGAGAAAAATAAAATTATTATCTTTTTGTATTTTGGAGATTTTCAATTAGGGCTATGACTATTTAATTGCAAAATCAAATGTGAAGTCATATAAGTTAGAGTAAATGCTATAGAGATATGTCATGATTTCATGATCACCAAGTAATGACAAAAATTAAAACAAAAGAACTATAACCACTACTTAACAGAAATGAAAAACCAATAGTTTATCTAAAGACTTCTGTCCCTCAATTTTCATAAATTTTTTTCATAATCAACTGTCAAAATGTGAAGGATGATGTATATATATTGATATAAATATACATACAAATACATCTCTCACATTTCTTTAAAAAATTTAAGTGTCCTTAAAAATGGAATCAAATGGTAAGGAAACCCTTAACAATGCCTTCTCTCCCATTAATGTGCTATTTTTCCTTCATTTAAACACAGTGACTTTCAAAACTTTCCATACTTTTCTTTTGTTTTTCTATTTCTATGCCTCTCTATAACAAATTATAAATAATTCATCCAAATTTGGCTTGTTTCTGCCTTTTCATGTCACAAAACTCATATAATGAAAGCAATGAAGTCCTACTTCCTAGGATGGTTTTTGAGTTAGAAAACCAAAATTACCCTAAGTTTCTAAAAGTATCTGCTTTTCGAATGCATGTGAGTGATAGCATGCATAACTTTGGAGAAAACTATGGGGAGAGATTTGAAATTAGTGGACATATATTCCATTCAAAATCTACATTCAATTTTGCAAGAGAGGATAAAGGAGAACTGCAAAGGTAGGGAATGGATGAGCGATCGAACATAATTTGAAATAATCTGGGACAGAAATCCAAAGTCCATCTGTCAACAATGTGATATACCTTCACAGAGGGTTCACAGGAAAGGGATGAGTCAATCAGGGTGCAATAAAGCACCAATGAAACACACAATACTCCTCTGATTCCAAAGCCTCCACTATCATGACCCCTGTATGACACATGGAATCCAAGAACAGGAATGGGAGTAGTGATACCAGGATGGTAAGGGAAAGATGGGAAGATGAGGGGTGGAAGGGGGAACCAATTTCTGTGATCGATACATAACTACACACACACACACACACACTCACACACACACACACCCTCCAGGGAGTCTGTGGCGGTTATGTGCTTATATCAATTTCATGATTGAGATGTAGGGTTGGAGTCTAGCCTGGTAATCTGGAGATAGCCATTGAGTAGCCAATGAGGCTTTTGTGTGGGCATGGCTTTCTCCTGAGACTCCTGGGAAATCTTATGGTATTTCCCTCATGGAAATGAGAGGCCATCTCCCCAGTTTTGGGGAGTCAGTCTCTGAGACGACAAACTATGGACAAGACAAGATGGCAGCATCTGAGGAGCTGAAGGAGCTGGAGGAGAAGCCACATGGCCTTGCCCTGGTGGAACCAGACATCTGAAGCTGGAGAAGCCACGTGGAGACACCTGCCAGGGCTGAGTTGCTTCTACCACCACTGTATGCTGTTGATGGACTCTGAGCCCTGGAAGCGAGGTGCCATGGGGAGACCCCTGCCAACACTGGGAGCCTGCACCCCCTGCCCTGTGACTTCGTGAGTCAAAAAGAGACTTTATAGACTGGTATCAGGCATATGGGCTAGTATCAGACTTATGACTTTGAACTGGACTGGGTTGGGATGCTTTCTCAGTGTCCCATTCCTCATGTATATAAACCTTACCCTTATATCCATATGTGTGTCTATGAATTTGTTTCTCTAGTCTACCCAGACTGACACAGAGACAAGCAACAGAAACCATGGAGGACAAGAGAGTGTGAGTGCAAGATAGGAAAATAATAATATGTAAATTATCAAGGAGTCACAAGGGTGGTGTTGGGGAGGGAGGACACAAGATGAGCTAATACCAAGGGCTCAATAGAAAGTAAATATCTAAAAAATAACAATGGCAACAAATGTACAAATAAGCTTGATACGAGACTTCCAGAAAGATGGCAACTGAGAAACACATACCAGAGGTTGTCCACAGAAATCAGTACAGGAGAGTTACTAAGAGGAAAATTCCACACTGCCAGGTTGTAGGAGGAGCATTATCAAGATAAATGGACACAGATCCACTAGCTTTTGAGGAGCTGGGGGCTTCTGGCTTACCACAGTGGAGGCTGACTAGAGTTTGACCTTAGCATGCCACTAACATGCCTGGGGCCAGGATCATTTAGAGCCAGCACAGGGGCTTTATCTCAGCACAGCCAAAGCTTGATGCCACCTCAGGGAAGGGCTGAAACCCTTCCAGCCCTACAGTCAGGGATCAAAGCTCAGCAACATTGTTACTTTTGTTTTCCTCACTCCTCTCTGCCCACAGTCTCAGTGCTCTCAGTTTGGGGGACTGTGGAGTTTCTTCTTTTTCTTTTTTCCTTTTCTCTCACATGCCACTGTCAACCTCCAGGCCATTCCCCTTGGCCCATGGCATTTACTATTTCCCCCTACCAAACTGGGAGAGCTCCACCCACTGCAGTGTAACCTAAAGCAATGGAAAGCCTGCCCCTGTTCCTCCAGGAAAAATTTCATCCACCATACTCTGGAGAAATTCCTCCCACACATTTTCTGCAGTGCTTCACACTTAAAACGTGACTGAGGAAATCTCGCCCACCGTCTTCTGGAGGAAATCTTGCCTGTGTGGATGGGGGAGCTTCTCCCCATTCTCTGTGCTCCCACGTGATTAGGGGAACTTCTTCAAACTGCCATAGTGCCTGACACAGCATTAGGCAGTGCAGCCAACACTTGTCAATGCCTCACATTGATATAGGAACATCTGCCCAACCTGAGTAATGATCTACCTGACAGGGACAAACCTGCCCACCACTAAGCAGGCACAGCCACCAGCCTTATGTGGCACTCTAATTGCAGCAGTCACCCCCACACGCCCTATGCAGTGCCAAGATGCTGTGGGACACACCATCATGGCTTCCTCTGAGATCAACCAAATGCATCACCATCCTTCTGAGTCCAAACCACCCAATAAGCATCCCCAGAGAGGACCATCCAACTGGCCCTCCAAATAGCAGAATACCGATTGACTAGGGAAAGAGCAAAGCCATAGGAGGATAAAGTGGTAGTCCAATTCCATAGTGAAATTAGTTGCAGGCAGTTCAAAGAAGCATTTCTACAAGCCTCCCAAAGAGAGGCCAGTGCTCTTTGACTCTCTGGAAAATGGCACCTGGATCCTATGAAGCAATGCAATGCAGACAGCAATTAGGCCCAACAACCTTCAGGAGAAAAAACCAGGAGAAACAAAAGGCAATGTCCAAAGATGTCCTGAACTTAATGATGTGCCTAGAAGAAGCAGACATTGATCCATCACAGAAAGAAATTTTCATCTGAAATCTTACAGGATGTGAGGGAAACAATACAGATTAAGGATGAAATGATAAAGGAGATAAAGACCATACACCAAAGGGAAATACAACAGCTTAAGGACAAGGTAACAAAAACAAGTAGCAGACTCATGGACTTCGCCAGCCAATTGGAGGAGACAGAGAATCACACCAGTGACCTCAAGGACAGGTAAGCAGACTTTAACAAAAGTGAAAAATAATGTAATAAGATCATCAGAGAAGTTGAAGAAAACCTGAGAGCTATGTCAGATGCTAGGAGGAGGAACAGAATTATTGGATTACCAGATCGAAGACATAACAAGGAAATCATCTATAACAATAGTGAGAGAATTCTTGGTGGAAAACTTCCCCAGCTTAATGAACTAAAATCAGGGAACCATTCAGGAGGCTGAAAGAGCATCAGCTAGATTGAATCCCAAGAAGTTGCCAAGGCTCATATCCAACTTTGAAGCATAAAAGGAAATCATGAGAACAGCTAGGGAAAAACAAGATTCCCAAATCATATATAAAGGTTCCCAAATAAGAATATGCTCAGATCTATCAGCAGACACTATGAAGAAGAGGAGAGAGTTGAGTAACATATCCCAAAAATTGAAGGAAAATAAGACAAACCCAATAATACTCTATCCAGCTAAATTATCTATTAAGATTGAGGGAAAAGTAAACATCTTCCCAGACAGAGAAAACCTCAAAGAATATGTTAAAAGAAACCCAACCCTATTAAAAAAAAATCCTTGCCAACTGAGTCTGAGCAGAAGTATAGTACTCACTGAGTACAAATAAGAGATCACCACACAGAACAATCCCACCCAGATGGCAACAAAGAGAAAATAGCCCTCAAGATAGCATTGGTTTAAGAGGGGAAAGAAATCAAAGAATGAAACACGCAATAATAAAGGGAAGTAGGAAAATATCCAACACAAAAAGTATAAGATGATATCACAGAGTTGACAGATGAAAGTAATAGCCTAGAATATCAATGGATTGAACTCAGCCATTAAAAGACTGAAGCTGGCAGACTGGCTTAGAAAACACAACCCGCCAATCTGCTTCCTACAGGAGGCATATCTCAAGACTACAAACAAAAATAGGCTGAGAGTCAAAGGCTAGAGAAAAACATGTGAAGCAAAGAGCAATTCAAAAAAATCAGGAATCGCATTCATAATCTCAGATAAAATTGACCTCAAAGTGAAAACCATCAATAGAGATAAGGAGAGACACTCTGTAATGTTCAAGGGAACAGTAGACAAAGAACCACTAAGCAATTTAAACAGATTCCCTGAAAAAGAAACCCATTGACTACATCAACCATATGCTCCAAAAGCTGAAAAAAGAAATCACAGGCTCAACAATTGTAGTAGGTGACTTCAATACACCACTCTCTGAGAAAGATAGACCACAGGGGAAAAATCTCAATAAGAAGGATAGAGATCTAAATGCTACAATTAGACAATTGGACCTGATAGATATTTACAGAGCTCTCCACCCAAATGCAAA